>PNEQ01003994.1:20042-69013 GCA_003012365.1 Medauroidea extradentata
CTGTCTATGGCCTGTAGCATTTAAAACCCGTTACAAAAAATGTTTATGTTAAATAAAAAATTTCAAAATTTAAATTTTTTTTGGTACTTTTAGAAATTTATTTTAAACACAGAAATATTTTATAATGTGTTTGTATATGCTTCAAACCGTAGACGGTGACGTGTAGTTTTGATGAGATTTTTTCCATTTCATTATATTTCCGTTTGATGTTAATGTACTCTTAAGTAATGTCTACAAAACTAACACTATTTTATACAAATATAAAATTATGAATTTTTCCCCACTTGAACGCCCTTAACACTCCTGTCCAGACCGCCGACCGGTGTGCAGAACTTTGGCCGTTATAGGTAGAGCCGCGATTTTATGGCGAAAAGATTTTTGCAACATTTGGTTTCGATGCGTCATGTGCACACCTGCAGCTCTGCTACATCGTCTGTGGTTGGATGATTTTACTCTCACTTGCCTGATTGGTGCAGTAAAATGAGAAACGTGTCTGAACAAAGACACGCTGCCAATAACCTTGAAACAGAACTGCCGATGTGCACGTGAGTCACTGAAACAAAGTGGGGCAAAAATCTTTTCGCGACAAAATCGTGGCCCTAGTTATAGGCCGTTCACGATAACGTGAGCACTGCACAAAGTTTTCTTTCGGCCGTTTTACAGTTATCGTTAACTATTTTTAATATGTAAACTTCCATGCAACTGAAAACCAGTGTAAACGTTTAAAGGCTCTCAAAAGTTTAACATATATTGGCCCAATGAAACATATTTTTAATTAATTAAAAATTTTGCTGAGTGTTCAGTTTATAGTGAACAGCCTATACCAGACTATTTTAAAACTGCTCATCACACATAAGTGACGTTTGTTTAGGATTACCATTTAAAGGACGATACACGTGTGTATACTTATTTCAAGTTCATAATTACTCATTAAAGCATATTTTCTAAGGGACGAAAATGGGAAAATTTGAGGTATTTTTTTATATATGTTAATATTGGCTCAGAATCTTTTAAAATGTAAAGACGTGTGCTATACACCTTATCTTTAATGCGTAGTAAAATTATAGTGTCACAACTGAATGCCTCACAGAGGCTAGTTGTCGGCAAGAAGACTGCACGCCAGTTCAGTGACTTGCTCCTAGAGGCCAGTGTGGGGCGTGATGCACGTGCAATCTCGTCCTTACGGCTTCTGCTCTTCTAGTCCTTGAATGTAAAAATACCTTCACCCAGACATTCACCACAAGGCTCAGTGCGATTTCCCCTTCCCGTTAATTGTAATCTTTCCGACGTGCGTTGGTACAAAAATTGCCACGCGCAGAAAATTTTACTGTGCTGTGAAAAGTCTATACTGTAATCTAAGACACCATTAGGTATGTTCGGTTGTCTGTCGTACATGCTTTACGTAACAAGTAATTATAATATGTGTTAATATTGCTGTGTGTGTTTAAAAAAATCAGTAAACTATAATATAGTTAATATAAATAACAAAGGAATTTGTACTGCGATTCTGTATTTGTTAACTCTCGGCTTAGTGTCGTCTCAAAAGCCTGTTTACCATACATTCTAAGGCCTATAAATGCAAATTTGGTTAATACCTGTGTTATTGTGTAATATAATTCCATACAGAGTGTTTCAAAAATACTTTGACAAACTTTGAAGGTAAGTTCTTTACAACGAAACAAGAACAAATATCCGTACAAACACAGGTCCGGAAATCCTTAGTTTTTTAGTTGTTAATGAAAGTTTATTTTAGTGCGTTGCAAGTCAACCGGCAGTAAAATTATTGTTGTTAGATAAGTGAATTATGTTATGGATACAAGTATGGTGATGACCTCACTTGAATTCTCTATGGCGGATGTGAGAGTATTTGACATTTACTGTAAGTTTCGGAGATTAGCGTTGATGAAACTGTCATACTCAGAAACTTACGATAAATGTTAGAAATTACACCCTCTTTACTTCCTCACACACATGCACATGTCGTATCATGCACTGTTGCATCCTGTATAATACTACGACGTCCGCCACAGAGAATACAAATAAGGGTATCAGCATACATGTGCCCATAACATATTTCAAATATCAAACAACGTTACTTTTACTGTTGGTTACATTGAAACACTTGGAACTAAATTTTTGTTAGAAACTCAAAAAATAAGGATTTCCGGACATATGTTTATTCTGGACTTTTCTTCTTATTATTTAATGTAAGGTAATCACATGTGGCGGTTCGTAGGTTGTTGGAAAGTAGGATACAAGTTGCAGAGAACTGTATATTGTTGTGCGCTAGTCGATGCTACAGCCACTGACACGCTGGTATGTAGGTGCCGCTTATTACTGACTGCTCACAACACAATAAGTAGTCAGTAGATATTCCAGGTCATTGGTATACGGCGGCGCATTCACACTAGTGTACAGTTCTCGGCAACTTGTGCCCTCCCTGACAATGAACCCTCGAGCTGCCACCGGTAATCACCCTCCGTGCTTGTAAAAGTATTTCTGAAACATACTGTGTTGTGTATACAGTACTGTAGTGTTGTAATGCAGGGGTGTTGTTGCAGTGTGGACCCGTACGGTTTGATGGGCCAGTGGCTGGGAGATGCCTTGAACCCGAGCGTGTACACATACGAGGTGGCGCCTGTGGTCACCCTCATGGAAGAGACGTTGTTGAAGGAGATGCGCCGTATTGTCGGCTTCCCTGACGGCCTTGGTGACGGCATCTTCAGTCCTGGAGGCTCCGTATCCAACGCCTACGCCATCAGTTGTGCCCGCTACCATCTACTGCCCGAGGTCAAGGTGCGTGTTGTTACTAACCTATCTTTCTCTCTCCATACGTAGTATATAGGGACCCCTGTTTATCGCGGGAAAACTTGACTGTTTGCTGGGTTCCAACGCACGTTCAGTTTACCATGCAGAATATTACTGGATTTCGCTCGTTACCCTATTTGACTAAGCCAATTAGAACCTCGCATACTCTATGTCAGACGTATATCACCCAATCATACACGCCACAAGAAACTACAGCGTTTTCAAGAGTATGTTGGCACAGGACATTTTCGCGATATACCATCATCTCTAGTCGTATATTAAGAAAAGGTGTGCGTAATTATGCTTATTGATACGGTCACGATTTTGACGCGAAAAGATTTTAGCCCCACTTTGTTTCGGTGTCTCTCGTGCACATCGGCAGCTGTGCTTCATGGTTATTGGCAGCGTGTATTTGTTCAGACACGTTTCTCATTTGACTGCATCAATCAGAATGAGATTATTGTGACTCTGTACGTCTGTTATTTGCAAGGCAAGTGAGAGTCCAATCACAGGCGATGTAGCAGAGCTGCAGACGTGCACATAACGCTTTGAAAGCAATGTTGCAAAATCGTTTCGTCATTAAATCGTGGCCCTACTTATTGGAAACTACAGGATGATAACATCAACACAAGTAAGTTAATTCAAAGACTTAGTTGTCCAGATAAGGGAGAGATTTTATGGAAAGAAAATTTAGAAGAACATTGTGAAAGGACTCACCCAGCATTAAAGCCTCAACCGCTCGTCGCCCAGGAAGAGGTGTGCTCGACTGTTTCTGTTCCCTGGTTCGGAGTCCTGGCCATAATTCTCGCTCTCATCCGTACATAATTTCACCACTAATTGTGATTGGTGATCATGGAAGTTTGTGGGTGGAGTTTCTCTTTGATTGCTGATGTAAAGACGATAATTTGTAGGTTGCAGACTGAGAAAACACAACGAGGTAAAGTCTTGAACCATTTTACCTAAGTCGCCGTTCCTTTGTCCTGTTTCTTGACCTCGAATGCTGCCGTAGTGTTGTGCAAGTTTGCGATTCTCAGTTCCACTTGGAACAATGAGTCTCTAGGCTCCTCCTGTTTTCGGGAGAATATTTGTGCAGCGGCTTGTTCAATACCTCACGTGCACATCTGTAGCTCTGCTTTATAGTCAGTGATTGTCAGAGATGATTGAATATCGCGAAAAAAAATTGTGCCAACATATCCTTAAAAACGCTGTAGTTTCTTGTATGCCTCGGTGATATACGTCTGACAGAACGTAGCTGTCTGCAGACCAATAACGGACATCAAATATTACAACAGCAGGATTCTTATTGACCCAGTCAAATAGGGTAGCAGCTCTATGTACAAGTGTAAACCAGTAATCTTTTGATAAGCTGAATATACGTTGAAAGCCAGCCAACAGTCAAGTTTTCCACCATAAGTCGTTATCTCTAGTGATTGGTAGAAACCTGAAAAATTCGCCTTCTTTTTTTGGGCACAAGCTAGGATTAAATCAACTCTATGCATGTCCGTTTTATATAGTTGGCTCTTGCGTTATTTGACATATCTTCGAGGTCTCTGTCCCAACTAAGAAGCAACCAAATGCGGGCCGAATCACGTGGAATTACTATGTCACAGAGCAGCCAATGAGCAGCCGATGCCTGCTTGAGTTCACAGATATTCCTTACACAGGGCCACGTTATGAGATTGTGAGGCCCGTTGCAGCATAAACCTGAGTTCGTCCCTATTTAAAATGTAGTGATAATGTGCAATTTTAGGACCTCCTACTTTCATTGCATGTTGGTTGCGTTTTCATAGCTCTGGCCTCGACAATCCTGGATGACAATGGCTTTGTATTTTATGCACTTTACACTTAAAAAATGTGTTTCACAGCAACAATCACGGTTTACTGGGAACTTAAGAAAAATTCAATTCATTTTAAATTATAAATAAGTTGTATTTTTAATCCAAAAGTGAGGCCCCGTACAATATGAGGCCAGTGGCATTTGCCTCTTTTGTCCTCCCCTCTGGACACGGCCCTGAACCTACAGGTCAGTTAACCGCGAATTTTTCCCGTCTCTAGTGATTGGGTGTTTTTGACACTCATGCGTCTCGGAGTTCTTCTCGGAAATATCAAACGTGTGGTGTCGCAGTAACCTTATTGTGACTAGTTCAGTGAAATGAGAGACATACTCTTCAGAAATACACGCTGCCAAAAACTACGAATCAGAGCTGCAGTTGTTCACGTAAGACATTGAAACCAAGTGGAACAAAAATCTTTAGTCTCCATTAGTGGAAAGCTAGGGCCTTATAGGCCGTTCACGATAAAGTGAGCACTGCATAAAGTTTTCTTTCAGCCCTTTCACAGTCATCTTTATTATTTTTAATATAAAAACTTCTACGTAACTGAAAACCAGTGTAAACGTTTCAACACTCTCAAAAGTTAACACCTGTTGGCCCAATAAAACATATTTTTAACTACTTGCAAGTTCTGCTGAGTGTTCAGTTTATGGTGAACAGTCTATAGAAATGGCAACCTTGCAAACCAAAGTCATCCTTAGATAGAGTGACACAGCGCGGTAAACGAGACTGTTTACTATGTTCTAACCAAATATTTACTTGTCCAAAGCTCTTTCTTCATTATTTGTGTGCTCCAATTTTACTTGGCCGATGATGCTTCTCGTACGTCAATCATAGAATATTTAGGAATACAGATATAGTTGGTAGGACGACAAACTCAGTCACACAAGCCAGCAAAATAGCTTCGCTGGCCAGCAACGTGACGGAAACGCCTTCACCAATCAGCGTAAGGCGTCTGTCTTACTAGCCGCCAGCCAGGTCAATAGAAAACGTGCCGTAACATGCAGGAGCCAACCAGGCACGCAGCTGGTATCAACAGCCTCGGCCAGCCAATAAACGGCAATTTTTTTCCTATCTATCTTCCATCACTGCTCCAAAAATATGACTGTGACTATGTAGTAACGTAATAAGTTGTAAAAAATATCATTTCCGGATTATCGAACCTAGATTTTCGATAATAAGCGCGGGAAAAAGTTATGTCAAAAATTGTGAAAATTCACTGCTTTGGTGTTCCATTCCCCTTAGGGATTATGCATCTGTAGCATGAACGATGGTGTAGCGTGTCTTGCCTATTCTTTTCTACGCGAAACAACTAAGCTTATCCACAATATGTTTACTTACGAAAAGGACACACGGTTAAAACTAGGCTTATATCATTTTAAAAATGCAACATGCTTATTGGAAACATGTTTAAGGAGCCCCATAAAATAGGGAAAAAAAAGTTTTTTTAGACAGCTGTAATTAAGAAAATACTATCCGGATTCGTAAAAATATAACGTCGAAAACATACGTCGAACTTTGCTTCATACTTTTCACAAATTAATTTTTTTTTAACAAAGGCCATGGTCGATTCCTCTCCCACTTCCTGTCTTTGTACCAAGTAGTGTTTAGCCATCTCTAATGAACTCGCTGTCTACGGTACGTAGCCCATTTACCTTACCTTCGTTATAGTAATTATTTTGATTTGAAAGACGTATTTTCAAAATCACGGTAATTACCTATAGGCTTTAAGGGCTTGTTCCCAAGTTTTTTTCAGACTGGTGCCAATAACTCAAATATTTTTTAGCCAAAAGTTTTGAAAAAATTTGAGTCAATGTGCAATCACACGATGCACAATACTGTGGACACGTTTCTTTTAAAACATTGTACCATTCGCCAGCAAAAAAATAATTTCCTTCATTTTTGCTTATTTTACGACGAAAAACGTGGTACTTTGGGTAATGAAATAAAAAAAAAATCATTCAGTATAATTCTACAAAAAAAAAATTCAGCTACAAATCATAACATATAAGTGTCAAAAATGTGCAGCAAAATTTTGATTTGAGTATTAGGTAGCAATAAAAAAAATATTTTCGAAATCACTGCAAAACTCCGTAACAAGGCCTTAGGAAGTAGTGAGGTGAGGTGTTGTGTTCGTAGACACGTGGTCTGCATGGACTGCCGCGGCTGGTGTTGTTCACGTCGGAGGACGCACACTACTCGCTGAAGAAGATGGCGGCCTTCCTTGGTGTGGGAGCAGACAACGTGTACCTGGTGCGCTGTGATGCTCGAGGTCGCATGAGCACTACGGACCTTGCTGCACAGGTGGAGCGAGCCCTCGAGGAGGGCGCAACACCATTCATGGTCAGCGTCACTGCAGGTACGTCACCTGTCTCATACACTCTACACTGTTGTCTGTATTACCCTGTCACGCAGGCTAGTCATGAGCGTTCAGTGTTTCAGGGGCATGTATGCAACCCGCATTAACACCATATAATTCAAGGCTAATATTACTATCGCTATAGCAATAATAGTATTATATAAATCGACAATATCATAGTGTTTTATCAAGTGTACTGTCGTTCTGCGTTCTGAAAAATCAAGTATCACAAACAGTTGTATTATCAACGTGATGCAAAAATAATTTTGTAAAATGTTTAGTGAACCAACCATTCTTTACACTTGACTTCTGCGAACGCAGCGAAAATAAGAACGACTGTGTCTTTGATAAAACGCGTAGATAATGTTGACATGTGTATAATGACCTCTTTGCCGACGAGACGTAAAGCCCACTTGCCTTCCTCAATATTTCGACAAAACATTCCTCACATCTACGTAAAGTATAGAGATATTGGTCAGCGCACAACATCGAGGTCTTTAGATCTGGTGAGGGATAACATAAGGTGAGAGTATGGAACAGAGTCGGAATGAAGAGGGAAGGGGGAGTTTCCCAAGATAACCCGCCGACCAGCGGCATCGTCCGGCTCAGTGGCGAATTGAGAAACTTTTTTTAGGGAGGTGAGGGGAGCTTACCGAATTTTATGGATTATAAAAAAAGTCAGCCGTCTCAAAAGTCTGGTTGTTTACTGTTACAGAATATTAAAAATAACGTACATACAAGTAGGACACCTTAAATGTACTTGGATCATCATAGAACAAAATTCCATTTTCTTTGAGGCGACTGGACATACTTTGGCTACATAATGTTCAATACGATTTGGGGGGGGGGGGGCGCTTCTTGCCCGGTAGTTCACCCCTTTAAATCCGCCACTGTAAAAAAGATTTTTAACAATTTTGAAGCCGTGAGTACATGTCCCCCTGTGCCCCCTCCCCATCTTGAGGCTATGTCTATACGCCACCGCGGTGGCCGAATGGTCAGACAATTCGCCTTTCACGAAAGCGATCCGGGTTCGGTCCCCGGAGTTTCGCATGTGGGAATTGTGCCGGACGATGCCGTTGGTCGGCGGGTTTTCTCGGGGATCTCCCGTTTCCTCCTCCCTTTCATTCCGATGCTGCTCCGATAGCTAGGTACAATGTAGCAGTGCGAGTGCATGTGTGTCTGTGCTTGCAGGTACGACTGTGCTGGGAGCATTCGACCCTATCAACGAGGTGGCAGACATCTGTCAAAAGTACGGCCTGTGGCTGCATGTGGACGCGGCGTGGGGAGGCGGCGCCCTCATGTCCAAGCGACATCGACACCTCCTTGATGGCATCGACAGGTACCAACATTTCTACTGCTTCTGTCAACATTACTACCAACTTATCAATACGTAAACGATACTGGCGTGTTTGCTTTAAGACTCAGTTTCAGTCGACATAATGAATTTTATTATTTTTTTTTGCTTTTTTTTTAGAATTCTAAGAAGAAAAATGTTAAATATGCGACTGTACAGAAAATTATATTTACGTTTCGCTACAGTACAGACCTTGTGATTTAGCTGTTAACTTATAATTACGCTGCAATGTGTGTGGCAATTTTTTTTATATTCATAATTTGTCCGACAAATTGCGACCTAACTATACATTACTAGCTCTACTGCCATGTTTGTGTTGTAACTCAAGGTAAATAGAATCTGCCGTATAGTCGCCGATTTAACAGTTTTCTCCTCAGAATTCGATAAAAGCGAAAAATAATAAAATGCAATATGGCGACTGAAACCGAGTCTTAAAACCGATACCTAGGGTAAGATTAATTGTATTAAAGGTTAGGAAGATAGGCGAATTTCTTACGGACAAATTTGGCAGGGGCAAAATTCTGTCGCCAGTTGCCTGGTGTTGGTAAGGAGGCTACGAACTTTGACGAGTTCGGTACTGATAATTCACGAATGTGACCACGTCGTTATTATTTCACGAGTTGAGTTTCAACTTCCGCGAGGACTCACAGGCCGACGCCATAATGATGTACCTCACCGCGTGTAAAGGTTGGTGTACAAAAAAAAAAACATAAGCACAGAACGTAACAGTAGAAACTACGTACGATCAGACGTCCTGTGCAAAATTAGTTCCGAAAATTTCTGCGCGAGTGGTTTATGGATATTAAAATTATTTTAAAATCAAAACGCAAATATTTTTTTTAATTTCAGTTATTATAGAGTCCTAGATATTATTGTACTTAAAATTGAAAAACAAATTCTACTGTATTCCATTTTTTATGGATTTTGTGGTTTCAGTTCATTATTTTTCTAAATACCGTTTTAAATTTTTTACTCGGAAGTAAAGCATACAACCGCCCAGTGCTATATAAATACACGTCCGCCAATAGCGTATCTGCTCGGCAAAAACATCTCCGTCGAATTATGACGAGAAGTTTAGATTTTATCGACGATGAATATTCCAGTCGTTCGCTCGACATATTACCTTTCCATTCGCCTTAATTAACCTAGTGACGCATGTGAACCACGGTTGCTATTTAAGTACTTTGTATTATTGTTTGCCAATTATGTGCGTTACCTTTGCACATCGTTCTCATGATGGTAAAATTATTGTTTGTACAAAAGTGTGAATTTTTCAAAGTGGCATAACTTCATAGTGACTCAATGAGCAACTGGGCGAAACTGAACATAAGTAAATCTGAATTATCAACAACAGCCGTACAACAAGAATAGTACTTATTACTATGTTAGGTACATTTAGGGGCGACTTATCAAAACACATAACTCACTTTAAATAACTAGCAAATAAAAATTTGTAGCATGATAGCTGTAGAAATGGTGTACGATGTTTATTACACGTAAACTAATTTTGTGTGACATTGTTGAAATTACATTTAAGTTACAGATTTAAACTGTAGTTTTCAAATTAATGAGCTAGACTAGTAAAATTTGTAGTGATTAACTAGTAAAGTATCTGCTAATTGAATCTGTTATCCCAATATGCTGTTTTCTCACTTCTCATCAGTCAACGTCGACAGAACATGTCCGCCAGTGAAAAACCTTGCAACTTATAGAACTGTGAGAATTCCACTGAGTCTAATTTAGAGTGAGAACAGTACAGAAGACATCAACCCCTTGTGTGGCAATCGGAACGGAGGTGTTCGAAACTCGTATTGGGGGTCGGAAACTTCGCTCGCCAAGTTACTACAGTTTCCTGGCTAAATAACGGTTTCGATGCCGTCCTTGGAGGCACGCGCGACTTTCCCGCTAGTTTTGCCAGCCTCGCGACCTCGTTGGCCACGCCGCCGGAAGTCATTTGGACAGTGTAACAGTTACTTGCTGCAACACTTCCGCTTGCAAACCAAGGTTTTTTTTCATCGGTTAAGGGAAGGGGCTTAGGGTCATTGCTCCTATTTTTGCATGTGATCCTCCAGATTTTTGATTCAAGGCAAGGTGAAAGGGTTCATCGTGAGGTAGAATGGAATATACGTCGCCATTTTTTATTTATTAGTTTTTATAATTTTTCCTGTATTTTCGTTTTGTTTCTTTACATTTGTCTACAATAAGGCGTGGAAAGTAACTTGACGGATCAGTGGATTCGTTAGTAACATTTCCTCTGTGAATCAATGTTTGGACGTATAGTCTACACATGTTCATAAATAACAGGTCTGGGAATACCGCGCGTTTGATTTTAGTAGGCTACAGAATTACATCCTTGTTTTCTTGCAGGCTTGTGTTATAAACGGTCTGTCAAAAATATGTTGCCCAATTGAAATGTGAGGAATATCCATTGACTAGAGATAGTAGAAAATCGCAATAATCATTTGTGGCACCGTATTTTGCAAAACAAAGTTTCACCTTGTTTGATTGAAGGGTGATTACATAGTTGCTTAGAGAAGAATCACTTATATTCAGTAGCGGGGCGCCATAGATATCATTGGCCCAGTCAGATGGGGACAAGCCAATACAACAAGAAAGTCAAATATGGACAGTGTCACGAACTCTTCACGTAAATAATTTCGCCGCAGTTTGTTTCAGTGCCTTACGTCCACATCTTCAGTTCTACTTTACAGTCAGTGATTGGATGTTTTAACTGCCTCGTGTCTTGTGGTTCTGCCCACAAATCACAGACGTGTGATGTTGGCAGTAACGTTATTGCGATTGGCATAGTAACATATGAGAGACATCACTTCGCTAAGACCAGAGATTAGAGAAACACACAGCTTGAGCGTAACGTATATTGTAGGGCGAAGGGTATGAAGCCTTGAGACGGAAGGAGGAGGAGGAGCCCATCCGCCATTTTGGCAACTGAAAAACGTTGTTAATTACCATAGCAACGTGTATAATGCGTCTGCGGGTTAGCCAACCATAACCTCGTTTCTCAATACATCTATAGGAACAGCTGAATGCTCTCCGCCATATTGCAACCTGAATAAACAAAGTCAGCTTGGCCTAATTATCGGCTGCTAATGCTCCATATGTACTTTTCTCTCATCTCTGGCTAAGACACGTTGCCAACAACCACGAAGGAGAACTATAGATGGGGCAAATTTGTTTCGCGGAAGGTTCTTGGCTCTAATTATATTGAAGTCTAGCAAACACTCAGCCTTTCCCGTAATAAATCAATGTCCTAACGATGACTAGCCTGGTTATAAAGATTTCGCGATATTTTCCGGTCAGTAAATGTGAGAGCGTTACGCAGATATAGTTAGTTGGAAACACAGCGCTCGTAAAACCCCAAATAAACAAGAGTGAAGCAGGAAGACCTTGAAACGGCTTCACCAGCACCAATCACTTATAACAGCACGGAATTTCACACACCTTCACTGTACTTTCCTTTCTCGATGTGCCAGCTCCTACTGGAACAAACTGAATAAATCTGCCTTATTTTTTTTTCCACTCTGCGCTAAACATCTTGGCTCTTGTTCACCTATAGTTTTAAGTTCAACATTGGTATAAAATAACGCCACAATAATGGGAGATAACTGGGGGGAATTTAAGCACGCAAAACATTTTCCTTCTTAAAGAAATACAACATTATAAAACAAAATTTCTAATAGCTTCCCTAAACTCTGTACAATATATTATTGCTCGGTTTAGTTTTGTTACCTATCCGAACAGGTATAATAAAGTTATTATTTTTAACAGCGCAGCAAACTTTGTACAAACATTTCATTACTAAACTAACCACAGCACTAGTTTACTGCTACTGCGCATTTTATTAACACGCGGGGATGATCCGAAGAGTTATATTTTACAACGTTAAAATCACGATCTTAACATCCACAGCAATGTATCCTGAATGAAATATAAAATAGCTTAACAAGTACGTTTTAAAACACTGTCTAACATAACAACGTGGATAATATGATTACTCAAATAAATAACATTTCCTGTCAAGGCGCTTAACATTAAAGCCAAGTTGTTTGGAAAGTGGATTTATTGTTTGATTCTGAGCTATAGAAATGAGATTAAATTAATGCATATTTCTTGCTTAAAAAAAGCTTCGGTCAGCAACACTTAGCCAACAGGGCCAACACAAAACAAATCTCACCAATGGCGAGGTCTGAGCTAAAACTATTGTGATTGAAGTACATCCCCATAAATAAAATTAGACACATAAAACAATAACAGTATAAATTTTGGTTTGTGTAATTTTACACTGGATGAGTACATAATCTTTTACCTTGGCCTGCTGCCCAAAATTAAGGTCTGTAGTGAGATATATCTTAGATCCATTGTCAAAAGTGTTGTATATTATCTTTTGGGTCCATTGTGAACACAGTGTTGCCAACCCGTAGGATTTTTAAAATTTCGCGGAAATTTTGAGAACCAAAATCTTGAAAAGAGAAAAAAAGGGAATTTTTAAAACTGAAATGCCTAACTGTGGGAAAAACTGAGAAAACTTATAACTAGAGAAGGTGATTTATCTCGGGAAAAGTCGACTGTTTGCTAGGCTTCAATGTAATGTATGCATTTCTGACGCTTTTATTTCGTAACTGGCGAGTCCCTATTTGACTGGGCCAATTATAACTCTGGTGCGCTACTACTAAACGTCTGTGATTCGTCTGTAAACAACTAGACTGTGCCACATAACCGCCGGCCAACAATACATGACGCAGGACGCTACACTGATTTGCAGAATACGCTGGCGGAAAATATTCTAGCGATTTTCCACCATCTCTACTTATAACTGTTTCAAAACAAAAGTATTTTCTTAGAAATTATCATCTAATGGACGAGTTAAATAAAATCAAGTGAAGCAAAAAGAGACAATTTTGACTCGCGGCATATAGTGATCAATTTCTGGTGTACTACGAGGAAGTCTTGCGACTCGCCAATGAGTTCTGTGTGTTATATTGTTGCGTGGTTTATTTTGTAAACAGTAATCACGATCTAAGAAAGGTTGTAAGTTAATATTTGTAATAATATAGAAAACATTATTGGTTATAGACGTCATGTGTGATTTATGTGGTAATGAGAGTTATTTTCGGGAAAAAATGAAAACATTCTTCAGTCAACAGTGAAGACGATAACGGAATATAAGCGAAAAAACCCATCACATCTACAAAAACATTTCAGAATTCATTTAATGTAGTGTTTGCATGCTGGTCATGTTGGTATACTTAGGACGTGAAACAAATTACTAGTGAGTTAATGTAAGCAACAGTTAAGTTTTCCTTGTAACATTACACCGTCTAGTAAAAATAAGTTTTTATTGTGCTTTTAATAATAATAGTTTATGGAAATTTGATTAGTGAAATGGGATATTTTTAGTCTTTGGGGTGGGATTTTCATTATTGATTAGTTGGCAACACTGTGTGAATAGAGTACTAGGCAGTGGTGATGTGTGGAATGTTAGGCAGAGGTGCCTATAGGTCATTCGGGATAAAGTGAGTACTAAAAATTTTACCTTTGAAAAATATATCTTAGGCGTTACTACATACAGTTCAACATTAATTCTAGTTGCTTTATTGCTTGTATGGTTGGCAACGAAATTACGCAATATAATTCCGTATATTTTCTTATTTAAATAAAACAATATTGAAATAAAAGCAACCGAAATCGACATTATTGTATTTTATATATTTAATAAATCTTCTTTTTAACCAACTGTATTGATTTATATTGACTGTACAATTTATCATAGATGCACAAACATCAAAGTGACGCGTCCAGAGAGGTGAGAAATTTCCCGTCGTTTGCCGTTACGTGCGAAAGGTACGAAATGGCTGAAAATATAACTTAATCAGGGCTTTTTTGAGTGCTCACTTTAACCTTGAACCGCCTATATCAATGGTCATAAACGAGGTGCCAGAAGCAAACGCTTTATAAGCACACCACGTGAATTCTGGGATAAATTAGAGACGGGTTGCAAAATTTTTTACGATGACATTTTTGTTGCACAATGCGGCAACATAGCATTGTAGTTAGTTCCTTCTTGCGCCCCACAAACATCTTACTTATCTCACTACTTCTGTTCTGACTTGCGTGTTATAGGCGCAGGTTAAAATTCCGATCCGTCCAATCATGATTCTACGTTTATTCAACGTAACATACGTGAACTAATACTTGGACGTGAAGTACAAGAGAGGATTTTCTCCGCCCAGTGTTGCCACATTATGCACGTAAAATGTCGTACATAATTTTGCCTCTAACATTTTCGTCTCCAAGTTTTGCCTAGAATTCGCGTTGTGTGTTAAATGTGTGTTTGTTTCTGGACACCCTATTCCTGAGGCCGGACTTTTACTCGCACTTCGACGGGTGACTTTAGTCCCAGGTTTTCACCTCTCTCCAACTCCCCGTTTTAATTTTAATTGCCGTTTTTAATTCTGCGGAGAAATACATATGCCTCTGACTGTTTCACAAATGGTTACAAATGAACACATTTTATTGCTTTCTTCTCTTACACTTAGTAATTGTTTATTTTTAATGGGCTGAGCAAGTCGTCGAGGGACTAGTCTGGCCGAAATACTGCTCTCAGCCACTACTTAAGTTCAATACTTACTTTCCTGGAGCCACCATTAAAGTGAATGTAGTAAGCGGCAGTTTGAAAGGGGATAACTGAGGTGGATTCACTAACTGACTGATGACTTCCTCTTATAGGATAGGAGACTCCGCCAGTCCCAGGGATGGAACTACCTTCTGGACACCTTCCTCGGGTAATTCCACGTCCTGTGCGTGGCTAGGGAATATCTTGCAGAAATTTACACTGTCATTCCGTGGAAACTGGCCTTCCCAGCGTGTCAAACGTCTGTTACAGCGTGTGTCACTTCCTGTGGTACACCACGCACTCAAAGTCAGACCCACAAGCTTTTGCTACACTTTTCTAATGTAGCATGACTCAGTACATTCTGTCTCCTCCTCGGGCCAGCTTCTTCCAGCACGATGAGCCATTCACCCAGGTCGCTTGATTGCTCAATAGCGAAGACCTCCGCACCGGCACCGCCGAGCATGGATGGATCCAAGAAACAGGGGGAAGGGTTAGGGGATCGTTTCCCCTAACGCCCCTCTCCAAACAAATACGTACACGTAAACATCTTAAAAGTGAACTTGGTGATAGACCATTTCAGAATAACATTGGTTAATTTATAGGGAAACTTGTAGACACTCCCGCCAAAAGATGTGTCGACTAGTCGTGGCTCTACAAAAACTTGAGTTATTAAAATCGGACAATTATTTCTCACGATATAAAATTCGGAACCTGACGTTTTGTTTCCGTGTACTGCTGGTTGCGGAATATCAGGGATTCCAGCTAGGCCTTCTGATCAATTCGCCCAGCTTCGGCCGATTCAAGTCTACTTAAAACCCTGCTCGGCATGTGTAAGTAGTGCATACTTAGGAATATCTTCCTACGAACGTTACACATGTGTATGCCCGTTTCAGCTCCTCCGTTTATTTACCTGAAAAGTTTATTTTTAGGCTACCGAAAATGGCGAAAATGGGTGTTTTTTTGTTCTTTTTACGTTAGAAAATCTTAGCGCACAATATTTTTAATTGCGTATACTTGTTAAATACACTTTTGTTTTTAATGTTACGTAATAAAAGCATTGAGTCATGTAATGTCTCATGTCATAGAGGTGAATTGTTGGCGAGAAGACAGCACACTAGCTCAGTGACTTGCTCCTAGAGGCTAGGAGGAGTGAAGCCAGTGTTGTGTTCATCATTTCTGGGTCTCAAATGCGTAACATATGTTCACCCAGGAGGCGGAGTGTATGGTCGGATTTTAGTAGAGCTTGCCTTGACAGACGACAACGCTTCGCCCTGCTAGTAGGCGATGTGGGTTAGCTCTTAGTTGTGCTTCTCAAAAGAGTGCAATCAGAAACAATGAAAGTGTAATACGTGTTGTGTTACCTATTGAGTTCGATGTCGATAGTGTAATGGAAAGGTATATATGTGTGTGTGTGGCAGGGCGGACTCAGTGACGTGGAACCCTCACAAGCTGCTGACAGCTCCTCAACAGTGCTCGGTGTTCCTCGTGAGGCACGAGGGAGTGTTGTCAGCCTGCCACTCCTCCGGAGCGCAGTATCTCTTCCAGACAGACAAGTTCTACGACACCAGCTACGACACCGGGGACAAGCACGTCCAGTGTGGCCGCCGTGCAGACGCCCTCAAGTTCTGGTTCATGTGGAAGGCCAAGGTAACTTTCTTTTATAGTAGGAAACAAACGTTTTCCACGCCCAGTTTGCCATTTTTCTCAATGAAATTGGCCTACTTCAACTTCTTTGACATTCATTGCTTATTGCACTCCTTGCCATCATGTTCTCCTTGAATTTGCTCTCTTCCTTTCAGGTGTTTCCCAATGACATATTATTTTGGGTCACCGCCCATCATAGATATTACCTATATGACCGCATCACAGCATTAATTTTCTTTGTTCAGTCCTACAGTTGAGATTGTGCTCCATGCTCATTCCATCTTTGATAGTTTTGCTAGGTATGTTTTCTAACCTTGATATTCTACAACTTATTCTCATCACAACCTCATCTAAGCTTTGCAGGTTCCTTTCCTCTCGACTGTTAATATCCAAAGTCTCCAATTTACAAAGCACAATTCCCTCAATTAAAGCATGGCATATCGTCTTCTTATTACCACTTAGTTGTTGTGCAACCTTCCTGCCTTGGTTTGTACGGTATTCTACGTCTTCTTCCAACTAGGCTGTTTGCCAAAGAGAGATCCTGGATATTGGAACTCCACACAAGTTCTCGCGGTGTCTCCTTCGATATTCCTGTGTAAAAGCGCACAGCCAAATACTCTGTCTTTTCAAAATTTACATCCAAACCCCATTTTCTGTACTCTTCATACAGTTTCGTAGTGGAACTCTTTGTCCTATTAACTTCCCTTTCTTCCCCGACTAGTTGGAATTTGTCGGCCGTACGTTGCTTCAACGAGGATTTATCACAATCACCTTGAATCTATCTGATGACCTCTGTTTCAGAATATGTAGCACCCTTTTTTTGGACGAAAGATCGTAGGTAAAGATAGTGGACTATCGTGGAAATTGTTTGTGTTAATATATTCTTGAAAATGTTGAAGCTGATTTACCATGTATGATTTGTTGAACTTTTCTTGGCACGTGTTAGTTAAAGTTCAGACCAATCACAGACATTTACTGATGCAATAGCTATGGCCATGAACATTTAACGAAAATAATTTTGCCCCAGTTTGTTTCAGTGCCTTACGTGCACATCTGCAGATCTGCTTCATGGTTATTGGCAGCGTCTGTGTGGAGTGACGTCTCTTATTTGACTGTGCCAACCACAGCAAGGTTACTGCGACACCAAATGTATGTTATTTGCTGGTAGAACACGAATGCACGTGACAGTTAAAACATCCACTCACTGACTATGAATCAGAACTGTAGAAGTACACATAAGGCAATGAAACAAACTGGGGAAGATTCTTTTCGCGGAAAGTTCATGGCCATAGCAATAGCAGATTTCTTACTGGATAAGTCAAATCGGGCAGTGAATTCACGTAGGCTACACGCGACAGCCTGTACCAAGAACAAACCTTCTGACATGCCGGGCGTAGCAAGGAGGCATGTTTTCCCGCGATAAATAACTATTTACAGCCATTGGTAACAATAGCGGTGGCCAGTGGGTTGTTGCCAGTGATTGGTTGCAGGTTCTCAGAACTGAACACCTCTGACGCACGCGCCGTTATTAGTGACCATGAAAAGTTCTGCTGGTTACTTGACATTTTGTGACCACTTAGCAATGAGCGACACATGCAGATAAGTGTTTCAGCACTCAACCCTGTACAGTTCTCGGCATTTGCAGCCCTACCTGCCAACGAACAACCCACTGGTTGTCACTGGATACAAGCTTTGCAGAAGCCCTAAAACTTTGAAATCTTAGTATCTTCGTGAAAGGGGACATACAACCACACTTAACGTACGTACGAACACATGCACGTACGTTATGTATTAGAGACTGGATCCATTACAACATTTAATCTAGACATGCTCGGAAATTGTTTATGTCATAACAAAATGTCGGTTATATATGATCGTACATTACTTTTGTTTTTCGAAGCGAAGTAAATAATTTATGACTACAAGATAAATGATTTCTCAGTATAAGTAAATATTTACTTGAGTCTTACGTTTTCACATGCTGCATTCACAACCACCACTTAGTTTGCGTACGTACTAAGTACAAAGTTGATCAACTCTGTTGCGTACGCACGCTACGCGAGGGTGTGACTGCTAGCATGTACTCTCGTTGTTTCTAATTGTATACGTACGTACGCTCATACGCTACGGGGTGTTTGTGAATCCAGCAAAATTTATAACATGAAACTATTGACAAGAAGAAAGTGATTATCTATAAGGCACCGTCTACGTCTATGTGTTGCAGAACGTTCGCAAATAGGTTTGTTTTACCGAACCCAATCATTTCTCAATATGTCGTTTAAAATTTCGTTAGTTTCCTAGACACTTTAACGGGAAAACGTTGTTTGTCGTGAATTCCTTCCTTGGTTTATGTTCTTTGAAATGTTCTCCATCAAATCAATTTACGCACCATCCACTGTTATTAAAAACTAAAGTTAACTTTTTGTGTAATTCACGAAATGCGATCACGGCCTTTTATTGATGATAGGTAGGGACTCTGGATTTTCGTGAAAAGGATTTTGCACCAACTAATTTCGATTTCTTGCGTGCATATCTACAGTTCTGTTTCATTGTCAACGATATAATATTTTTAGCTCTCGTCGTTTGGGGTTCTATTCACAAATCACAGACATGAAGTGACGCAGTAACGTTATTTTGATAGGCACAGTCCAAATTAGTGACGTCTGTGCACAAAGACATGCTGCCAATAACCATGAAGCAGACGCACATTAGGCAGTTAATAGAGCCAGTAATTTTTGTCGAAAATAATGTTGCACCAACCTGTTTCAATATCTTATATGCACAGCAGATATGTTTCATGGTTATTGCTTGAGACGTCACTCGCTTGGCTGTCTCAAAATTCACGAGGGTAGGGTAGATCAGCCAAAATTTCACGTTTTAGGTGTTTGAAATTTTACCGCAGGGATATTTTAAATGGTGGCTTCTCGATAAACTACTAAAACTAATATTATATTTAAATATAAATATAATGACGTGTAAAGAATGCATGGTGATATTTTTTAATGTTTGATGCAATGGGAGTTTACAGTTAAAATTTATTGGTTTTTGGACATACGCCATTGCTCATGTTTTGCTGATCAAACCTGTGTTGATTGACAAAGTACGAAAACGAACAAGAAAAAAACAAATATGAAACACACACAAAAATAGAAAAAAAAAGTAGTCCCAAAATGATTCCGTTAGTTTTTTTTAAACAATTGTTATATTAGGCAACAAAGAATTCTAGAGATAGAATTCAGTCGAATATCGACACAACACCCAGACACAAAAGAAAGACACAAATATAGAACCAGATTCCCAATATGAAAAAAGATGGAAGTAGACAAAAACAGTTAACAGTGGACAACAAACACAAAACAGTAGACAACACAACACAAGTTAAAACCAACGAAAAAATGCAACGTTTCGGGGATTGCAATCTATCCCAGTCTTCAGGCTGAGACACAACTTGTCGGAACACCAAAATTGCGAATGAAGTTCACTAGAAAATTGGGGCTTATATAGCCTGGATGGTCTCTAAGCTGCTCGGCCAAGCAAAACGTTTATCATTTAGAAATATGTAGGGCTTTTTGGATTCTCGTTATCTTAACAACTGAAATAGCACTGCAGGCGTACACCGAATCCCAGCAATCACCAAAACCTGATCAAGTCACTACGATGACCTACCCTACTCTAGCGAGTGAATTTTCAAAAGCGCCTTAAGGTTACTGTGACAACATGCGCCTGATATTTACAGATAGAACCCCATGACACCAAGATTTAAAAACATGGACTCACTGACTACGAAGCCGAGTTGAAGTAATACATTGAATCAAGTTGGTTTTCACCAAACATCAATGCTCTAATGATGGCATACCTTCAGTACTGTGAACCGTATTTGGTCCCTATGATGGGAGTCTGTAAAAGAATCGTATCTGGTGGTGTTGATAGGTAATGATGCGCTGTAATGAGCGAGTGTGTTCTTATGATGTAAATCGGAATTAGTTGTGTTCACAAGATTCTTAATGGAGCAGTTTAAACGATTTGAATAAATGAAAAAAAAAAAAAAACACTGGCAAATATGTAAATCTTTACTGATTCACTTGTGCAATGTTGGCACCATTAAACAGGAATTAGTGATGTGTTCATTGAATGATTCTTGCGATGGATTCGTATTATAAACATACGGTTTTTGGACATACGTCATTGAGGGCGAATGTTGCCGTATTACAGAAAAATCCACAATAATAACACAAAGGAAGAAAAGCCAGTGAGCTGTAGTTAACAGACATAAAACATCTAGATAATTCCTGAAAGGAATTCAGTCATATCCCAGAATACGACACAAGGACAAAAACAGATAAAAACAACATGTTTCCACTGAGGAATTAATTTTGTGTTGTTTTTACAATACGGCAAGATTCATCCGCAACGGCGTATGTCCAAAAAACTGTTTTGTTTATAGGAATGAGTCCATATTCATCGATTTACCAGTGTTTTTCCATTAATTCAATTTGTTGGAACTGCTCCACCAGGAATCTGTGAAAACCGTTTGAATATTGATGAATATTGACTAATTTAGATTTAGAGTGGACAGTGTCAGTAAGTGTGTTGTGTGTGTTGTAATGCAGGGTTCTAGCGGTCTAGAGAAGCATGTGGACACAGTATTAGACACAGCGGCTTACTTCGCCAGCAGGATCAGAGGTCGTGACGGCTTCAGGATGGTCCTGGCCGAGCCGGAGTTCACAAACGTCTGCTTCTGGTACGTGCCGCCCAGCCTGAGGCATTCCTGCGACTCTGCTGACTTCAACAGCTGTCTGCACAAGGTACGTCCTCCACCTCTCATTCCACAACAACAACATCTCAATGTACAGTTACGGCAAAAGCTTTCTCAATACATATGAACTACAGAAATCCTCCGCATTCACGTTGATGAGGGTCTTCAAATATAGCAAATAACGAAGTTGCGAATATCGAGGCCATAAAAAAAAAAAAACAAAGTTAAATCACCAGAACAGTATTTTACCTTACAGTTTTGATGAAATATATTTACTTATGTTCAAAATAATGTGTTTTACATTTATAGTTACACATTACCAAATAATTAAATTACGATAAAAAAAAGTCTCATCAGTCGCACTCGTGTTCCTGAACCATGTGTGTCTACAGTACTTAATGACGGGAACAGAGCGTCGAGCATAGCAGGCTTGTCCTTATCGCTTCCCTGTTTCCGTGCCTCATACACTATACATACCTACATATTTTTATGCATTCGTTTTAAGATTTTGCTAAATCTGACGATCGCAGAAAATTTTTTCGTGTATTAGTTTCGTGTTTTTTCCCCCCGATAGTTTAAACGCTGTGTATTCGGTTTCACTTCTTTGTGGCCTTGGTTATCAGTTTCATTATTTTGTGGTCTCAGTTATAAGTTTATTTCCATTGTGGTATTGGTTATGTTCAGTATTAAACATTTTTTTTGCACTAAAGGGCCAGCTTCGTGTGTTAACCGCAGCTTGCCGTGAATTCGAGCAGGGCAAGCTGGAATTGATTAAGATGCCGTTCTCGTGGCTTATCAGTAGAGACATGCAAAATTTACGTTATTTGGGAACATACTCTAGAATTTGTTGACCTGTACAGCCTTGACTATATTCTGTGATGTCATTGGCCACTGAGTCTTATGTGAAGTCATTAACGTAATTGATTCCCTTTCATGCTGTTGGTAACCGTACTATGGAAATTTAAATTAACGACCCAAAGTATTCCCCGCTGAAAGTCACGACTTTGTATGCTAATAGAGGGCGCTGAGGGAAGAACAATGCTTTTGATATAATCGGCTGTTTAAAATAACGCGAAATTTGCAGGTCTCTTTATCGGACGCTTGAAAACTATATTCGCGTTACTATTAGCTTTCCTGGAGCTGAAAGTTTGGCGTACTCATCCTATCTTGATGACTTATAAGCGTCTATAGTGTGGCCTGATGAAAAATGTGCGTGTGCAGGTGGCGCCGCAGATAAAGGAGCGGATGGTGCGAGATGGCTCCATGATGGTGACCTACCAGCCTCTGAAGGAGTTGCCCAACTTCTTCCGCCTGGTCGTGCAGAACTCGGGGCTGACGCACGCCGACATGGACCATATAGTGGCGGAGTTCGAGCGTCTCGGCGCCGACCTCTGACCTCGTCGTAGTTCCTGAACGTGTCTTCCTCACTGTGAAGGGGGCCTCGCACATATCTCAACACTCAGTCTTCCATGTTGCTAGAGAGAATTAGTTATTTATCCCCGGGAAAGTTGACTGTTTGTTAGGTTGCAGTGTAGTGTTTAGATGTCTTGACATTATTTATATGTTCTCATTTGACTTAAATATTAAGTAGAGCTACGAATTGTTTGCGGAAAGATTTTCCCACAATTTTTTTTTTTTCATTGCCTTACGAGCACATAAGGGACTCTGCCTCACGGTTATTGGTTTGGGATCTTTGAACATAAGAATAAGGTTATTGTGATACCTCAGGTGTGTGATTTGCCAGTAGAACGTTAAAACAAGTCAGATTTATGCAATCATTGAACATTAAGCAGAGCTTCATTTGTGCACATAAGGCACTGAATCCAAATTGCGCAAAAGTCATTTCGCCACACACTCGTGGCTGTGACAGTGAGAATGCTGAGACGCCGATACTAAAAGGCTGTTAATAGTCTGCAAACATTCGAATAACCGTCGCATAATCATACAGAACGCAACAAGCTGTGGTGTTTTGGAGGCAGTCATTGGCACCAAACATTTTCATGATTTTTCAAGCTACTTGTCTGTTCAGAATGATAAAAATTGCATGACAGTGTTTGTTGGGATTGGGGGATGCAATTCTTACATATAGAGGAATAAAAAGAGTTTTGTGAACACAGGCTTTAAACCAAACTGTTACTGTAGGCCTACTACAGGTTTCGAAACTTACAGTGCATGGTACATTGGCCGGATCATGTTGCTGTGGAATACTACATCGAGCAATGCTTACTGTCCAGTTAACATTCTTATAACTACAGGTCTGGACACTAGCATATCTACCAATGCTATTGAGTTGACCCCTTTATGATTGAAAGCGCCACTAATGAAGTGTTTTAACAATGTAACATAGCGTCTTACTAGCAGTGCTCCTAGTGGCTACGATACGAGCCTGCTCCTTGTAGATCCATTTGCGTAACGTTGAAACAACACTACAGTGCCAGTGGCGCCAATCAGTCATATGAGGGTCAGTTTTATACTCCAAGTGTCCAGACCTGTTCCTCTATCGCCGTGGTCCAATTAAATACGATTTGTTTCGTACCTAGTTACCAATAATAGCTACAATGACATTTCCCAATAACACGGTACAGCCCGCACAGTGAACTGTTGGGCAGAAAAGGTACGTTTTCCGAACCTATACCTTATAACCAGGGCCACGATTTTGTCGCGAAAAGATTTTTGCCCCACTTTGTTTCAGTGTCTCCTGTGCACATCGGCAGGTCTGCTTCATGATTATTGACAGCGTGTCTTTCTTCAGACACATCTCTCATTTGACTGCACCAATCATAATAAGATTATTGTGACTCCGTACGTCTGTGATTTGCCAAGGCAAGTGAGAGTAAAATTATCCAATCACAAACGATGTAGCACATCTGAAGATGTGCACATGACGCATCGGAACCAAATGTTGCAAAAATCTTTTCTCCATAAAATCGTAGCTCTACTTATAAAATTCGTCTTCCTCTAGATACGAGGATTGTGAGGATTGCTTTCCCCAAAATATTGGAATTAAATCCCACAACAAACTGTACAGACCGAGAACTCTCCTCAGGTCATTTTGGAGGTATGATGTCACAGATCTCAATGCATTTACGTATAGGTGCTTCACGTGATGTTACACCTTCAAACCCCACATTGTCGGTTCCTGATTGCCTATTTACGACCAATAAAATAAGAACAGAGTGAGAGTACTCGGTATAAATAGGTTAATATAGAACGGACGACTGTTTAGCGCTATAGTGTTGGTGTTAAGATCTAACAGCAGTAGGCCTAATACAGAATTGTGCGCAGTTAGTTGTGGAAACAATGCCACACCGAACTCCGAGCATCAACAAGTGTAGACCTACCGATACATATTCAATAATTATATAGACTACTGTTGCAGTGACCGTGCAACGAGGGATTAAATAGTTGAGTTGAAACGCAGCCGTTTCTGTCTAGTGAAATAAATTCCTACAACCACGAGTTTGTCGCAAAGAGATTTTTGTACCATTTTTTCTTTCAATGTCTTATGTTCATATGAGCAGCTCTGCTGTACGTTATTAGCTGTGTTTTTTTTTTTTGTTAGACGCTTTTCTTATTTTCTGCACCAACCAGAATAAGACAATTGTGGCATCATGCGTCTGTAACTTGCTAGTACACTTTAAAAATACTTCCTTATATGCTTAGGAAATAATTGACCTGAACGCAGTACGGGACAGATACCATACTTCCAACATGTAAATATGCAAACTTTTACAGTTGTTACAATACAAGTCTAGTAACTTCGGTATACATTTGATTGTTTTATAAAAAAGTTTAGAGAGTGCTACCACGGATGTCTTGGAAACAATTTATATCATACCTACTTTCTGAGCGCTCTTATGCACACGTGTGGCAAATTTACAAACAACTTTTAGAGTGTAGAGCTCCAAGGCAAGTGAGAGTTAAGACAGCCAATCACTGACCAAGAAGCAGAGCTGCAGATGTGAAAGCAAATGGTGCAAACATATTTTCGTTACGATATTGTATGTGACATTTCTGCAAGCAAAGGCCATCTTACCAGAGATTCGCGCTGCACCACCACCATGTCTATCCTTGACTGGTCTGACTGTAGGACAGTCTGACGAATCAGGGAAAGCCATCGCCGTGGGAGAGAGTGATTCTCTCGTAATATTACTAGAGGCACGAGTAATTCAAGGATTAACTCTAGGTCATGTTGAACTTCGATAACGAATTATTCACTGTAACTTCTACAATTGGGCGACAGTTGTTTTGGCTAACCGTTAACGACTGCAGTCCAGTAATGAATGGAGACCCGGAAATTTCGCCAATTCATATGGGAAGACGTTATCTTTCAAACACATTAAATACTTTCGTGATTGGATCGATGTTAATAGAACTCTTCCGTGAGGACTTTGAGTCACACCAGACGTGTATGAAAACTCTCACAGACTCCCGCGCTATCTTGTCACATGTACAACTGGCCACTCACTGGAGCAACAGCCAATGTACAAGTAGCTGAATACATAGTGTATACAGAACTGTGGAATCCAGCCGGCTGGTCGTTGAACCCGCGATATTTCCAGGTCTCTAGTAATAAATAAAGACATAACTCGTGGGAATATATGACGTTCTGCCCGATTGTACGGTTAGAAGACAATGGATAACCGACTATGGCCAGTGCGTGTACAGAACTAAGGATATGATTTTTGAAAGAACTAAGGAGTCTAGACTGCCACCAGATATATCCGCAAAATACTCCTGCCTCTAAATATGATTCTTGTTTGCCGGGTTGCCATATCGAGTCACGCTGTCTTTCAATACAGATGTGTAAGGTTGAAAGCATTGGACGTACGCACATTGCTGTCATGAAGTAAATGTCTATAGTGTCTGAAGTCATTGTCGCACGTGTCTACGCGTGTGTATATTCCCAGGAAGTAGTTGTGTTATGTGGAGAGGCCTCGAAGTCTCACAAGCATGCGAGGGGTCAAAGGTCGTAGCAGTCTCATAGAGAACGATGTCTGCATTCTAGCACTTAATTTAGCTCACTCACTTAAAGTGTTATTCACCAGAAAATCAATCAGTATAGAATGTCCTAAAGTTGTGTACAATTACTCACGCTTGGAATACAAGGAGAAGAAGAAAAATTTTAGTTCCTAGGTTAAAGAAACTTGGTCTAGAAATGTACACACATAACAAATACACATGTGAGATTTTTTTTTTTTTTTTTTAAATTTTGTGAGCACTACGTGTATTGTTATTCTCAGCGTGAACACATTTGTAAGACCACTGTAGACTACGTCATACGAATAAGGAAGTCAGAGCTCTGAAGTCGCCAGTGAAACAGGAGTTAAGAAGTAAACTTTGTGTAAATTAGATAATTAGTAAGTTACCGTTGAATATCTGAGATCTTTTAAAAATATTTGAAATTGTTTTCATTTTAATTCACTTGAGTTCAGACTACATGCGTGCTTCTCTTAATGATAATTTATAGCTAGACAATAGTGTTTCCGCTCTTTCATCAAACACTCGCACGCTTATGTGGCTTCGTGAGGTGCATGTGCTAACAAATATTTATTTTTGTACAAATCGCCTTAAAAAACGAAAAAAAAAAAAAATGCTAGTAATGACAGTCAGTTATGTTATTGAAAAAATATATTTGTTTAGATTTATTTAGTGTACAGAGAGCACCCGTATTATTGTCATAGTTTTTTTTTTTTTGAAATTTTTTGTGTTATTCTTCTGTGACGCAGTTAAAAAAAAAAACATTAAACGTCACTTTAGTAACAGCATACCGCAGGAGGATTAAAGTGAAGAAATAGTGGAGGAAAATATCTCTCGTCAAATTATGTATTATTTAAATTTTGCGTATATTAATTTTTAAGAACACCATTTGAAATTGTGATTATTATGTTTTCATTGGTTAATTATTGTATTAAATGTTTGGCTGTGTTTGCTGATAGATTTCATACCTCCATGGAAATGTGGTATTTGTCAGCAATGCCTCTTTTAAAATAATAGTTTTAATTAATTTTCGGTCACAAAACGGATCTCAAAATAGTACAATGAATAAAGATAAAACAGTATTAAAAGACAGTAATATGTAGCTAACCAGCACAGTTTCTCATAATAAAACTATATGTGATTATAAAAATGCAGTTTTTTTTTAAACTTTCCTTGTATTCACCAATTATTCCCTTTCGTATTGTTGTATCCAGGGGGTGGCCCTGCCTATGGCCGTGTATGAGAGGCTGCGTGGTGCCGCCGTTTTGGGTGTTCCATTATGGCAACCGCCTGTTCCTTAACCAATCGCAATTCGAATAAGTTCGTAATGATGTCACCCGGCCCAAGAAGTTTTATAGTTAATCAATTTTGCTCCTTACATCGCTGATTTGCACTACTCTGAGATGTTTTTATTGTTTAGAGGCGCATTAACACATGCTTACTTAGAGCATAGATAACAACTAGAGAGCTGATTGCCTATCCCTTTCCATGCTGCGATGTGATTCCTGTTGATGGGCACCGAGCGAAACAAGTTTCGTAATTATTACTACATAGCGGTGAGCATATTGTATTTAAATATCACTCACATTTAAAGAAGCATATGCAAAATGATTCACTGTCGCATATTACCAGCATCCATATATTCTTGTTCATTTTTGTGTAAAATAAGAGTTTGTTTACATGTTCTGTTTACATTGTCTTGGCATTTTCGTTTTCCAGTAATTTAAAGAATGAATAAAAATAAATATGGTGTGTATTGATTGTAAAAGATTCAATAGTCAATAAATCTCATTTATCAAGGTCCTTACAAAGGGATACCACAACATTAATTATTTTGTAGCGGTTTTCGTATATTTTGCCTATCGCTAGATGTAGGTTTCACAACAAAGGCACCAAGATATCTCTAGTTATCCATGCCCTAAGAATGCTTAGAGTAAATAAAGGTAGAGGGAGTGTCCTCTATACAGCTGCGTATGAAACTGTGTGTTCAACGTGTGCCACGTGACTTTAGTGAAATATGCGCGGGATATTTGAAATAACATTAAGAGCCAAGATAATAATTGCTTAGTAATCACAAATATGTTGGGTTATTTTAGTACCTTATGAATTTATGTTCTAAGGAGAGTATACTACCATATTATCGCATAGTATAATTGCGTAGAAATTTCAGAACGACAAATGTAAACTATGTTTGCCACGTTACTGTTTTCCTTGTAACACATCTGTTTTTAGTATAAAAAGTAAATATCAGCTACATACTTACTATAAGGTTTTGAACCGAGATCTTGGTGACACTACATGACTAAATATATATTCTGGAAGGTACGCCATGAGTTTCAAACAACACGACTGCATTTTTACGACGAGAAAACATAAATAAACAACACCAAACTCTCGAGACCATGTTGGACACACATTTGTGACGTCATGTTCCCTCTACTATATATTACCGCTATGAACAGAAGTAACCATAACCTCAAAACACTTCAGCGCACTTCAGGCAGCGACTAAGGGATTATATAAACCGTTAAAGATAGCTTTTTTGACAAAATATAATGTCTGACGTTACTGAGGAATTACGTCGCGTGGTAGAAAACATTCGAGCTAAATATTTGTTGGCAAAACGTATGCGCATGGAACGTGATGCTATGTTGGAGGAAACATTCAAACCAATCGTGTTAAAATTAGACAGTTTGAAGCAGCAACCATCGCACGAACCGGCTGACATTAAGGGAGAAGTGGTCTTCGAACCTGAGGTCAAGAAGAAGAGAAGACAGGCCGAAGATGATATGCCCTTGGCCGAGTGGAAGAGTCAGAAGCTAGCTGCTCGTAAACGCAGCACGAGTGCAGAACATTATTTAAAGTCATATACTCCCGCACTAGCTGACAGAACATACGGCGTGTATAAACAAAATAAGAAATGGTATTTGGGAAGCAAACAAATTGTTTTCTTTCCCAATGGCAGTTTACAAGTTGGCAGTGTTACAATACGTTCGGCAGTGGGACTATACGAATTGCTTTTTAAATCTAACCCAGGCGACTACACACAGGCCGCGCTGCGACAGTATAAAAGACTTTTGACTGTTACCAGTGCTCATTAAAAAGATAACGATCCTTATAGTGACGCTTATAAAGACGAATCGCATTCAAAATTTAGCATTATTTCATATTTGTTTCCCGATGTCGTAACAGCCAACAGGCTCTGGGTTATTTAGCAATAGTAAAATTGATGATAACTGGAGATTAGATTATGAGTATTGGAATGATGTACACGAGCTAGTGGATCGTTTAAAATTGCTAATAGCTTCTCAGAGGGCAGGTAACGATTCTCACAAAAACGAAATTACTAGCATTATCGAAGAATTGCGTGAAAGCGGCCATATTGTATAATGTCTCGAGCTGAAATTGCCGGAGAATTACATAAACCTGCTCGCAGAAATTATCCTAGATGCAAAGTATTAGTTTTTGGCTTGAACAACCTTTTTCAAGCCGACTTGGTTGGATTGCGCCAGTATGCACGATACAATAAAGGTTTTAATTATATGCTAACTGTAATTAATTGTTATAGTAAGTTTGGCTGGGCCGTGCCTTTAAAAATCAAAACAGGGACGTCAGTTACTCGAGCCATGGCCACTGTTCTACGTGTTCAAATGGCCCCGAATCTCTTACAAACTGACCCAGGAAGGGAATTTTTTAATCCTGAATTCCGCCCGCTAATGAAAAAGCATAAGATTAATCACTATGCAACAAGTACAGGCATGAAGAGCGTAATCGTGGAACGCTTTAATAAATCATTGAAGAATCGTATGTTTCATAGATTTTCAGTGCAGGGTAATTACAAATGGTTAGGTATTTTACTTACACTGATACACGAATACAATAATTCGTTTCGCAGAATTATTAAAATGCGACCTGTTGACATAACAGACGATTCGTTATTACATCCTGTATATAAATTTGAAAAGAAAATTGACCCACGCTAATTAAAAGCATGCAATGGCGATAAAGTACGTATTTCGAGACATAAAGGCGTATTTGCACATGATTTTAATCCATCATGGAGCAATGAATTATACGAAGTAGTTAAAATTCGCCACTATGAACCCCGGACTTATTACCTAGAAGATACGAACGGTAATTTAATTAAGGGCGCATTCTATTCTCACGAGATCCAACCTACAAAATAACCGGACGTATTTATAGTACAGAAGAACTTAAAACGAAGAGGTAACAAGCTGTTTGTAAGTTGGATGGGTTATAGGCCTGAATTCAACAGCTGGATATCAAAGTCATCTATTATAAAAGAGAAGTAAATTTTGTACTACCAGAAGATTGCAAGAAAATGTACGAAAGTTATGTGTAATGTATGCGTCTGTAATTGTACAGTTCGTTTCAATAATTTTTTTCAAACACATGATTGTTATTTTTCTTAATGTTCTGCCAGTAGTCATCAAATGTTTAAGTACAAGGAGACTGAAATGGTCCTGCATTGGACGAATAAAATTAGCTGCGCTAAGGCGCCAGTAAATGTCTGGAGCCAACGGGGATGTACTATTTCAGAAAGGACGACACTGACGCGTCAGTTCGGTGACCGGCCGCGCGGATAAACATTTCGCTCGCCCGTCCATTGCAACGGTTTCTTGCAGGAAGGTATTTCACCCTCTCCCCACTGCTCGCTACTTCCATCAGCGTGCGGTTGAGCAATATCCCTCCTCTGCGATTACGAAAGTAGCAGGTTCTCGAAACTTACATAATTTTCAATACAAACGATTTGCTGTGCCTGGACGACAGTATTTACTTAGTAGGTACACACCACTTTTTTCAAAACACACTTGCATGGATTGCTGTGTTTCTAAACAATAGCATTATTTTAATAGGGACTTACTACTTTTTGGAAACAAACGGTTTTCTGTGCCCAAGGTCTCATATGACCCTGGCTGTGCCTATACTACAGAATTATTATAGTCCTACTCTCTAAGAAAAAAATTTATGAATTTTAGTTAAAAGCTACTTGACATAAACTAACACTATAAATGATAAAGTTATGAGACACATTTATTATAAAACTACTTGTCATAGGTGTGCATATAAAATTATTATTGATAAGTTTTAAAATACTACTTAGCATACATATGCCAAGTAGTTCACTTAGTTGTTTTAACTTTAATTTAAACTCATAGCTTTCATTCAAAAACTAGTTGATGCAGGCGTGTCTTTAGCACAACCAATGACTATAAATGAAAAAAAAAAAAAAAAATAGTAGATATATCCATGCCTAGTAGTTCAAGAAATAAATTATTTATAACTTTAATTAAAACCCATAACATTTACCTAAAAACTATTTGGCATAGGTATGTCTTTAGCACAACCAATGACGAAAAGAGAAAAAATATTCCATGCCAAGTAGTTAAAAAAAATATTTATAACTTTAATTTAAACCCATATATTTTATTTAAAAACTAGTTGTCATGGGTATGTCTTTAGCACAATCAATGATTATAAATGAAAACAAAATATTAGACACATCCATGCCAAGTAGTTCAAGAAAAAAAATTTTTTTAACTTTAATTTTAAACCAATAACTTTTATTTAAAACTAGTTGGCATAGGCATGTCTTTAGCACAACCAATGACTATAAGTGAAAAAAAATTAGACACCACATCCACGCTAAGTAGTTCCAGAAAAAAAATATTTTTAACTTTAATTTAAACCCATACATTTTATTTAAAAACTAGTTGGCATAGGTATGTCTATGCAGTATTAAAAAAAACTTCACATTTAACATATAAACGTCACTATTTCATGTCTGCACTCGTAGCTCAGTTGACTAGAGTGCATGTCTACTAACGCAAGGATAGATGGATTGGGTCCCACACCTGGCAAAGGATTTTTTAGTTAACTTTGAACTTTAAAATATTATAAAGTTCAATTCCCCATACACAGACACTTAGAACTTGGCCCTTACCTGCAGTGATACTAGCGCACTCTACCTTCCAATGCCAGAAGTGAACAGTGGAACAAACATGACTGCACCCAGCAAACGACAGCAGCGCCGCCACGTGGTGGAGAGCAGAAACAACATGGCGACTCTAGAGCCACCTACCCGCCAACGACGGAAACACGATGTCACAAATTACGAGCAGAGAAAAACAAGTGACAGTCGAAAAAAATGTGACGTCACAAGCAGACGACGTAAACAAACATGACGGCTGTTAGCAGATGACGTAAAACAAGTGACAGTCGAAAAAAAAACCAAATTTGGATAATTCAAAATTCAAAAATAAAAACAAGATGGCGGACAGTGATGTCACATGACGTCATGGTGGCCATGTTGATTGCGTCATCAGTGGCTCCTCGGCTCCTCAGCCCCCAGCCACTGTGCCAGCTTCGGTTAATTACTTTTATTTAAAAACTGCTTGGCATAGGTATGTCTTTGAAGTATTTAAAAAAATATTCATATACAACAAATAAACTTCACTATTTCATGTCTGCATGCGTAGCTCAGTTGACTAGAGTGCATGTCTGATAAAGGTGATTCGGAATAAAGTGAGTACTCAAAAAAGCCCTGATTAATTTCTATTTTCTGCCAGTTTGTATCTTTCCACTGCATGTAAACATCAACATTGCCACTTGCTGTTATTTACATAGGCTTGTACAATGTTTACATTTACATTACAGTGCTCCGATACATTTTAGCTACAATATGTACTCATTAAATGCACGGGTGTTGAATATATGCTATGCTCAGTAGTAATCTTAGTTATAAATACATGCGAATAAATGTCTTATAACACCGGTTTCTCTGTGTCTACTCTAACAGCGCTATTACAGTTACGATTCTCGTAAATGCATGCACAGTATGTTCGAACTTTCAAATTAAAACCGCCACTAAAAACACACACGACACACGCAACTCAAGAATTCAAATTCCGTTCAGCATACCGCAATGAACGACGACGACGCACGTAAAGAGAAACAATAAATAACATATTTTCTTAATGTGTGAAACAGGGAAAAAAATACTGTTTCTATTTCCAGATACTCAGGCTGGCTATCATAAAACAAAACAACTTACATTACCATTGACTTCACATAATTTACCAGTGATATTCATGAACAGTCACTTCTAATACTTTTGAATGTGACTTTCAGAAACCAATATTCTTTACACAACCGACAAACAAACTGAATGATGTAATTCGCTTCCAAAATCCAAGCGAAGCTGCAAAAACCTAACTCTGATGCCATCTGTCGGTGAAATTTTAAACTACCTCTGTGGCGCAAAGAGTTAGCGGCATGTGCCAACGATAATCGACTCGGTTGCGTTGCTTTGTGCTGGCGCTTATTAAATAAAATTATACAGTCAGTAGGTATGTCAGTAAGAACTTAAATAAATATTCTTAAGTATATTAAATACAGAGAGGTCGTTTGCAATTGATGTTGTTTCACTAATTCTGTATTCAAATAAGAAAATACATGGAACTACATGCAATTATATTTTACCAATCATACAAACAATAATGTTACTGTTGTTAACGTTGACTTATATGCAGTAACGGCTAGTGAATTTTTTCAAAGGTTAAATCTTTAGTGCTCACTTTATTCCGAATGACCTATAACCCAAGGGTAGATGGATCGGGTCCCACACCCGGCAAAGGGTTTTTTTAGTTAACTTTGAACTTTAAAAAGTCTTGTTCAATTCCCCATATACAGACACTTAGAACTTGGCCCTTACCTGCAGCGACACTAGCACACTCTACCTTCCAACATCAGAAGTAAACATTGGAACAAACATGGCTGTGCCCAGCATACTACAGCAGCGCCACCACGTGGTGGAGAGCAGAAACAACATGGCGACTCTAGCGTCACCTACCTGCCAATGATGGAAACATGACGTCACAAATTGTGAGTAGAGAAAAAGAAGTGACAGGCGAAAAAAATGTGATGTCACAAACAGACGACGTAAACAAACATGACAGCTGTTAGCAGATGACGTAAAACAAATGACAGTCGAAAAAAAACTAATTTGGAAAATTCAAAAATAAAAAACAAGATAGCAGACAATGATATCATGTGACGTCACGGCGGTCATGCTGATTGCATCATCAGTGGCTCCTCATACCCCAGCCCCTGTGTCAGCTTCGGCTATTTCCTACCACTGTATTTTCCGAACATACTCTGCATGTCTCAAACCTGATGAGGTATCGTTATACCAAATATTGTTCAAGGATAATGTTGGAAATACATAAGAAAAACACAAGACGTGTTTTTTTTAAATTCCAGTTCATGCTGATATGAGTACTGATAATAGCACTGTCTCAGACCAGAACTTGCTACTCGTAGTTCCATTTAACACTATATTAAAACACCACCAGAGTGCCAGTGGCACCAATCAGGGTCAGTTTTTAACTCCTTTTTTTTTTTTTACGTGAAAAGTGGCCTCTGGCTTTCGCCCACGGCAAATAACTCCAATCAATATACACGAAACGAGTCAATAATTAGAACCAATATCAATTAACAGAAAACTCTATCAAACTCTAGAAACTTCCACGACATCACAAACACGTAATGTGCCGAATTCCCGACACAGGATCCAAAAAACAGAACCGTCCACGACGGCGGCTACTGAAGAACTTAGTTTTTAACTCCAAGTGTCCAGACCTGTTCCTCTATGGCTGTGGTAAGTATACGGTTATTTATAAATTGAAGAGTAGTAATGATTTTAGAATATAGACATATTCTTTTAGTTATTATTTCGATAAGTTAAAATTTAAAATATTAATTAACACACGATACATTCAATCCGTAAATTATCACCACCATAGAAAGCTGAGACATAAGAATGTGAATTTTGCTAGTATTTCCGGTTCTCGCCGCTGGTAACGCGTATCGCGCTTTAACACTGCTAAGAAGCTGTAATTTCCCATATTGTCCTTTACAAAACTTGTTTATACTTTGGGGGTGTAAAACAGTTTCTTTTTCAATATCTCATTAACCCAATTAGTTATCGGTATAGTTTTTCCTTATAAAAAAGTGCAAAACTGCGGCCGGGCAGCTATCACTACATATAATATAGACCACGGTCGTAGAAGAACAGGTCTGGACACTCGCCTATCTACCAATGTATTTAGCTTGACCCCCTTGTTGTTTGGCTGTAGTTCGTCAAGTTGCCGAGAATGTTGTACTTTTAGGCGCTGTAATCCGGACGGTCGGACTCAAACTCCGCCCATATTTTTCCATTGTTAACATTATAAAGTAAACAAAGATTGCTGGAGCCTTTTTTTAAATTGTGAGCGAAGGAAGTATTTCATAAATTGGTAATATGTACATTTTGATAAATTGTTTATCTTAGTGGGAGGGAAGTTGGCGGAGTTTGAGTCCGACCGCCCTGTCTGCAGCACCAATAAAACACAATATTATCACTAACTTGGTGAACTGCAGCCAAACAACAAGGGTGTCAAGTTACCAGGCGAGTGTCCAGACCTGTTCTTCTACGGCGGTGATATAGACCCACCCTTACATAACCCTGCCCCTTAAAAACCACCACCACAACCACACCCCTCCCCCTTTTCCACAAACTCTACACACTTTCATCATCATAACATCAACTCAGCCTTCTCTCACTGATGTTCCTGTGAGGACCTGTATGATCTATACCCCACTCCTCTCACTTCCCAACCTTCTGCTTTTCATATATGTAGACATATTTTCCCCTCTTCGCAGATGTCAGTTATTCACACGAGCACTCACAACTATGTAATTGTGAGCGACAAATCTCATATCCAAGACCAGCAGCCATACTGGATAAGGTATATCAGTTTCGTACATGATTATTTTCTATCATGCCAATACTTTTCTGCAGATTTAGTGTAAAGTGTATGTACATAACTTACGAGTCTTTCATGCATACATTATTTTAACATTATTACCTATCAATACAGCCACGATTTTACGGCGGAAAGATTTTTTGCAACATTTGGTTTCAATGTGTCGTGTGTAGCGCCATGAACATTTCGCGAAAATAATTTTGCCCCAGTTTGTTTCAGTGCCATACGTGCACATTTGCAGCTCTGCTTCGTGGTTATTGGCAGCATGTCTTTGTGAAATGACGTATCTCATTTGACTGTGCCAACCACAATAAGGTTACTGTGTCACCACACATATGTTATTTGCAGGTAGAACCTTAAGACATCTGACAGTTAAAACATCCAGTCACTGACTATGAATCAGAATTGTAAATGTACACATAAGGCAATGAAACAAACTGGGGCAAAGTTCTCTTCGCGAAAAGTCCGTGGCCCTAGTCATGTGCATATCTGCAGCTCTGCTACATCGTCTGCGATTGGATGATTTTACTCTCACTTGCCTTGGCTAATTACAGACGTACAGAGTCACAATGATCTTATTCGAAATGGTGCAGTCAAATGAAAGACGTGTCTGAACAAAGATGTGCTGCTAATAATCATGAAGCAAAGCTGCTGATGTGCAGGTGAGACACTGAAATAAAGTAGGGCAAAAATTATTTTCGCGACAAAATCATGGCCATACCTACCCAACACACAGGCTAAACATAAATTTATAAGAAAAAAAAATTAATTTTATTTTTGATCTATATGTACCACTACATGAGAAAAAAAAGGATCACTTGAAAGCATATAATCTTTTCACATAATGAATTTATATGCCAGTTTGTTTCAGTGCCTTACATTAATATCTGCAGCTCTGCTTAATAGTCAATGATTGGATATTTAAACACTGTTGTGACTTGAGGTTCTACTAGCAAATCACAGAAGTGTGCTGTTGCAGTAGCCTTTGGCACAGTCAAATGAGAAATGTTACTTCTAATAGACACATTACCAATAATCATTAAGCATAGCTGCAGATATGCATGGCACTGATGCAAAGTAGGGTAAAAGTTCTGTTCGTGAAAAGTTTATGGCCGTATTGAGTAGGCATTCTTTTTTACATTAATAAAGACCATACTTCTGTACACTCATCATCTTCCTGCTGTCGCAATGCAGGCTTGAATACAAATTACTCGTAGCAAAAGCGACACCTGCGATGCGATTACTTCAGTTTCAGATGTAGCCAGCGAGGTCGAGGAAGTCCCAGGTGCAGCTACAGTGCCAACCAACATCACCGATCAGCTCGTCGCTATGAGCTAAGTGCACACAACCACAGGCGAATATGTACCCATCAGACGCGAAGCAGTTGCAGAAGCAGTTGAGGAGGTCGTCGACACGGGCGAAAAACTTGTAGTCATGTCCGAAGGAGCTCTAAGACAAGGGTTCAGCTTCATATGCACTGACGAAGAGGCGACTTAAACTGCAACCATACAATCAGAGTCAGGGAATCTAAAATATCATGTTCATCGTTAGATCTGAAGTGAGCCGAATTCATTTGTTCATAGCTGAAGCTGATTTACGTCACTTAGAGTCCAAACTGAACTTTTCATAACCATCTCTTCGTTCTCACAACAAATATTTCGTATACAAATTTCGATACTGTTCCCGATTTTATCAATGTTATAAGGGGGTAGATTTGTAGTCTTGAATGTTTTCCTGCAATGTGTTTCTTCTTACAGCTCCAATTTAGTGCAATCACACTTAAACCATATATATTTCGAAGTTGAATGATTTTCAAAATCTTCTGTAAGTTGCTGTAGTACATTTTCTTTCATACTGTCCATAAATGAACAAATATCTTTAGATCTGCCTGTTGAGTTCATTGCAACATATATCGCTAGAATACCTTGGAAATCCGTTTCCTTCAGTACTAATACAATTTTATAAGGTACCTATGTCAGCAACATGTACTGGTGTATCAGCTTTAGCTACACACATTTTAATATGCTCGCTATGTGCTCTCGACAAGGTTATTTCTTGATTGTTCGATGCATCATAGCACTTGAACTTGTGCCCATACTTTTAACATCCCAGTGTTAATTGAGCTCAGTGTGTCTTCTTAGAACAATTTCCACTTCCCTCATGTCACCTGGCATTGCAACTGTAACTAAAAGGCTTGTCATAGTATCGGCATTTATGACATTTAATAATGCATGGCCAAAGATTCACTTCGCAATTTATATCTCGGCATCTCCGGCAGTGTCATTGGAGATAGCATCAGTGTCGTGGGGGTTGTAGGGTATACAAAGATAATGACTCAGGAGCAGCCGTAAAAGTCGTTCGAGGACTGGTCGATGATACCACCCCAGGAAGGTCTTCGACTGAAGAAGCAGATTTACCCATCGGTGAAGTAGCTGCCCCGGTCATGGAAGTAGATAACATCGTACGATTCAAGGATGATAGAGGGTGGCTCTCGTCCATTGCAGATTCACTCATTACGAATGCTCAAGGACCTCCAGGGACTAGAAGATGTTCTTCCTTCAGTCTCTGCTGACACTCTCAATATCGCCTATCCCTGTCTATTTATATATAGTACCCCACGAGACTGCTTACTTGACTTACGTTATATTACTTGCGACTATGCCTTCTTAATATCTCGGAAAGATGTTTCTTCAGCACGAATCCATTTTTTTACTGCTCATATCATAATTATGTACAGGAGTATAAGGGTTTGGTATGTTCTGGGATAGAGGCTTGAGGCTGTGGAGCCGCGTCCGCCACATTGGATGACATCATCGCAGCCATCTTTGATTACACCATCACTACCATCTTGTTTCCGACCACCATCTTGTTTCCAGCTGCAAGCTTGCTTCCGCCCACCATCTTGGATTACTTCACTTTCAAAATATTCCAAAATTTAAAAGAAAATTCTAAAATTAATTTTGGATCTGTTTGCCATCTTGGAATAATTTTCCCCTGCCAAATTTCCAGTCATTTGTTTACATGTTTTGGAGGCCACCATATAAAAATTTTTAAATTGCCTGCTAAAATAATTGATTATATTTAGTTCTAGGAATTGCTACCAGGGGGATTGAGCCGCCATCTTTGTTTCCTATTTACTCACTTGCTTTTGTCTCCACCAGTATACACATGTGTTTAAGGGCATGTAATATACTATAGGAAAGACTCTCGCCCCTATCGTCACTATTAATTTAATTTTATATTTTTATGCATGCCTCCAGGCAGTGAGACAGACATGTCTTGTCAAGTATTATACTTCACCATTACACATTTTTTTATTTTGTGTAGTAATACCTGCATTATAATACCTTTCAATTAATTATTTATTGTTATTGTATTAAATATGTTTTGGAACTACCACCTTCCACCTTTACCTGGGCTTGGGACAGGAAATAGTACTATTCTAAAGTAGTGCAGGCAGGGTTACTATGCTGAAAGAAACAAACCACTATGTACAGAATATATATTGAACACACTAAAAGAAACAAAAATCTATGACGAAACTCGCAACCCAAGAAATCTATAGAAATACTCTCAGAACAAGATGTACACATTCTATATACATAGTAGGTGTAGATAAAAAACAAAATTTCTGTAAAAATCAAATATGTACAATGGAAAACTTCACCAGAAACCAAAACAATATTCACCCTCGATAACCGAAGGGAAGTGTGCAGACACCATCTTCATATACTTGGTGCTTGTTGTCTTCCCATGACAGAGCCAGTTTTTTTGTGCATTCTGTATTGTTGTGACACCTGATGTTGTGTATGGCTGCTCATGTTTGTGTCTGCTTCAAGGACTGCGAAACCAGCATAAATTGGCTTGTCAATCATAATGGCCTATTTCTCCATTTTCACCAAAGAGAGATCTTCTGAATAAATTGTGCGACACATGAAGGCGGACTTAGCAATTAGTTTCTTCACTCTCTTTTCCTTTCATACCATTTCCATTACTTGACATTTACTTTTATTTTCCATTAATTTGCCGAAGTTAACATTGTTTATTCATTTATAAAATTCCTTCTCGAAATTGGTTTCGGAGGCTGTTCGTTTCTCGGTGTTGAGGTGAATGTAGGGCTTCAACCATGCCTCTTGAACGAATTATATGAACTTTTGTTAGTTTGAGACCATGCTCAATCACCTGCTTCAAGTTAATGTAATGTACAATGTAGGGATTTTTACTATCCAGGGTAGTCATCAGCTTCTTCTGTTTGGAGCCAGGAGGGCACTCGTTTACCGGGAGGAAAGGCAGGTCTCTATGTTCTTCATGTGGCTCGTCAGGATACTCGAGGTCCACCTCCACAATTTATCATGTACTGCTGTCATCAGGTATAGATAATACGACTACATCGCCGTCAACCAATTGGAAGTCATGTTCAGGGAGGGGAAAATACATTGCCAGGCTATAAAGATTATTGAAATCCATATATTGCAGGAAGGATATTGGCATGAGAGGATTATATGTGGATCGATCATACTTGTTGTTTGCCTCACAGTGCCTCTGCACACATTAAGCTACACATCCCCTTATTCCCTGTTCAATGAATAGATACATATCATAATCAGTAATAAGTTCCAGCTCGACATTCGTCTTCTTTAACACGGTGTCGAACGAAAAGCCTGGTGCGCTGATGTACCTAACACAATCCAGACCATAGGTTTTGAGTCACAATGACCTAAAGTTCTCGAAAACATCAAACAAGAGAAACACATCTGTCGTGAGGTATACATTGCTGAATTCTCCCAAAGTCTTGCAGTTTAATTTTGACCATACTTTTTGAGCATGTACACAGTCTGCATCTGAAATGTTGGCGCCGGTCAGCTGGTTATAAAAGTCTTCTTTAGCCGGTAGCTGAATGTGTATGCCAGATATCCTAGGGATGTCCGTAGGTAGCATTTTTCCATGAACTTTTCCTACATAAAAAAAACTTGAAATGAACTTCCCTAGGACGTCCTAGGGACGACAGTTCCCACATCCTACGGACGTCCTCAGGATGTCTGTGTGCTGGTAGGGAGGTCGCAATCTGAATTTTACATACCCTTGTTAGTACATTTTGAAGTATGGCACACTGAAAAGGCTGTTTTAGCTATGTTAGAGAGATTAGAAACAGTTTTTTCTTCATGGGCATGGTGTCTTAACAATGACGTCCTGACCTTTTGTGAAGTTGGTTTTCTTTTCAGTTTTTGTGCTTTGGCACAATAGGCACACATGAAATATTTTCGTAAAAAAAACCTATTTACGTACCACTACATACTGCAACACATTTAACACATGGGGAGGCGGCACCCTTAGTGAACTTCGTTTCTACTTTGAACTCGTGTCGTTTGCGTATAATATATTTTACACTCCATTTTCGTTTAAATAACAGATTCTTTTCACATAATTATTTTTCTGTTTTGTGTCCACTTCGTGTCCGCTAAATTACCACTTCATAATCACTTTTTGAAGCATTTCAGGCGATAACATTTATTTCAGTGTAATATCTACTTTAAGGTAATTTGTGTTTATTTCATGTCGTGCGACCGCATCCTAGAAATTTTGAAGTTTGCAGGCACGGCCATAGAGGAGTCCAGACACTTGGGAATTCACTCTCGTATGTTTAGTTGATGCCACTGGCACTTTCGTGTTGTTTAAGCCATATACCGCGGCTGTAGAAGAACAGCTCTGGACACTCGCCTGAAAACTTGACCCCCATGTTGTTTGGCTGCAGTTCACCAAGTTACCGAGAATATTGTGTTATATTGGCGCTGCAGTTAGAGCAGTAGAACTCAAACTCCGTCCACTTCCCTCCCACTAAGGTAAACAATTTATAAAAACATATTTTTTATCAATTTATGAAATATTTCTTTCACTCACAATTTTTTAAAAAGGCTCCAGCAATCTTTATTTACTTTATAATGTTAACAATAAAAAAAATGGATGGAGTTTGAGTCCGACTGCCCGGATTACAGCGCCAAAAAGTACAACAATCTCGGTAACTTGACGAACTACAGACAAACAAGGGTGTCAGGCAAAATACATTGGTAGATAGGCGAGTGCCCAGACCTGTACTTCTACGACTGTGCCCTATACACAATTGAAAACTTTAGCATTTGACTTTAACATTTGACTTTTACGACAGCTTTTAACACATGAGGTTTGTTTTTACTCGGCCTTGACCCCGTGACTCTTCGAGCTCTTGCAGCTCCCGGGGCGCTCCTAGGTGTTTTACTCACCGGAAAGAAGATGGCGCAGGGTTTTTTATTCGTGAGGTCAAGGTGCTCCTAGGTCAAAAAGACCATGCTCTTTTAACTCCTCCTCTCGAGGAAGAGTTGCGAGGGCAGGAGCAAATCGTCTGCTGGATTTTATGGCGAGCATATTGCTGTTGATTACACAGTTTATTTTTGATGACATCTTTGAAAATGAAGAAAATAATATAATTTCCACGTAAACTTTGATGACGATGATAAAGTTGCGGCAATTGAAAAGGTTTTTTTAATTCCAACTAATAAAAGTTGTATGTATTGTCTGCATGTGGCTGTAAACCTCTGAAGACAGTTCTGAAAATGTGGAAATATTTGCGAAATGTGTTTAATTCTATAAATGATGAGTTACTATCAAGAATACTGACTTCTTTGAGGTTAATTTTCCAAGTCAATAAAAATTTTTAAGTTAGAAAAGATTATCATTAAACCTCAGACTAGTTAAGTTTAGTGTATTTTTCCAACTTCGTCTATCATTTCGTAAAGAACCAGCTGTTGATGTAAGCTAGAATGAAAAATGTTCATTTCTGAGTACAGTTTTGTCCTCCAGTATTGGGATTTCATGAAAAAGTGCCAGGTTTTTCTTAGATAAACATTCGTAAACGAACTTTAAGTTCCGTGAATAGAGGGCGTTGCTTCTGTTCTGAAAAATATTATAATAAATAAAAAAAATAGGATTTATTATTTAACTATTTATGTGATATGCTTTTCAGTTAAATATAAGTCTTATAACGATTTATATCACAATATTTTCGTTTCAAAAACATATTTCCAATCGTTTTTCATCTGTCGTAAACTATAATTTTCTTTACGTACAACTCATTTTCATCACTGTAGAAACATTTTTTACTAAAATAATTTACCTGTAAAACTAATTGTTTAGTCCCTAAGCGATGAGTAGCTACTCTTGATATTTACCAAGAAATTAGTAGATATGATTAAAAAGAGGAATTTTGTTTCACGCCAAGCGAGTCGAAATTTAACGTTTCTTGCCGTATGCACACTTTGTAAAGCCTATTAAAAATGGCGTGGGAGTGTCAGACTGTCAGCTGATATTGTTTTTCTGACGTTTTCGCCAGGACGTAAACTTTTCCTTATCGCATGCGTGTCGCATGATTATTGCGCTTGTGGGAGGTGTGGGAGGATACGAATTGTTTAGATAAAAAGAGAATTGTAACTTTCGTCTAGCATACAGTTGTGAACATAGTTATTTCTAGTATATTTCTTTGAATCTATAAAGAAATGTCGTACTCTCATGATTTTGATAAACCCCCGCCATACACACCGCAAGCTCCACAACAACCAGGTAATTAAACGTCAGTTTTAAAGACATGCCCTTAATCTGCTGTATGCGTTCTTTGAACAATGCATAAAATTATTTGAACTTATTTATACCTGATCCTAAACGTAGTTGCTTCAATAACTGCGGTAAGTTCGTTAGTTAATGAAATTATTCACGCTGTGACGTACGGTAAGCTATCCCACAGTTAAGGTGTGACATGTTATACATATTAACGTAAATTTTTGTATTTATGTGTCGCGGCCAGGTTATTTTGGTGAGACCGGCTGCTATTTAGAATATTTGAACGGACTTTCCCACCCGCCGACTTAACACATAATTTTTAGTGATTCACCCCTTCGTTTCATCCGGCTGTTAACTCTAGATTAGAACACATTTTTTTACCGAGTTCTACGTGATTTACCAATAATAGCAATCTGATGGTTGTCGCTATATCTTGTCAGGTGTGGCGGCGATGTAGGTATTTATGCTGATACTGCAATAGTGTAGTTCGTTCCATCTTTTAACAGGCGTGTTAAAAATTTTACTGAGACAGTCATCCAAGTGTGTTTCATTAAAAAAATATATATAACTTGGTTGTATGTGTGTTTTGTGGGCAACATTTTCGTTAGTTTGAATGCCTTTAGTTGCCTTAAGAAAGAAAAACTCTCACTGTATCATTATTTTGTGTGTGTCTCATGTTTTATGGTTTTTGGGCAGAAATGCCCATGTGACAACTGTAAGGTAAGCATAGTTGTTTCCTTCAGTAGGCATACCTAATGCATTTGAATGTTGCAAAAAATGTATTGTTGTTAATTTTTTTTTAAATTTAAATTTTCTTTTTGCAATTGGGCCTAAGCCCTGTGTGGCAAGGATTTGCTTAACCTACCTCTTCTCAATTTTCCGACCCCATCAACCTTTTCCTAAACTCCCTCGCTCCCTCACCTCAACCACTTCCCTCGCCAATTCATTCCAATCCTTCACCGTTCTCACCATCATAGTGTTTTTTCCTCTCTCTGTCCTCTTCCCCACCCTCTGTATCTTCCACTCATGATCACCCCTTCCCCTGAATATACCACTCTGTATCTTGTCACCCAGTTGTGCCCATCCACCCCCCTCACCACCTTAAACATCCTTACCTGCTGCTCCACTCTCCTCTCCTACAGTGTGCCCCACCCCAGTCCTCTCACCTGATTTGAAGAGTGATTGTTGTCAGTTGGAGTTGCAAACCCATACGTTCAGCAGAGCCATCTTCCGCCTGGATACCAACCGTACCAGGGCCCTACAGCACCACTTCCAGGCTCAGTGTTCCCCCAGTCATATGGCTCCACTTCCACAACAGTTACTGTGCAGCCTCAGGAGATTATCATTGTGGGGGCGTGTCCTGCATGTCGGGTGAGTTTCCCCAAGACATAACGTCTGGATAGGAGAGGAATCATTCATACTTATGTCATGTTACATTACAAAGTTTACAAAAAACTCCATACAATGACATTTCATAAAAAATAAAACCCTAAAAGTTTTTGGTAGGGCTAATAATCACTACTCATCGTGTACCAGCCAAACTATTAATTTTAGAAATATAGTTTACTGACGAAAAATGTTTCTAGTGACGTTCTTTGTAGTCCTACGTAAACATTTTTTTGTTTGGTTAGGTTATTTCAGGTTAAGAGGCTATGTTAGGTTAGTTTAGGTTAATAATCTAACGTAACAAAATTTTTTTGACGTACGGCTACTTAGAATATCACTACAAACATTTTTCATCTATAAACTATATTTCTAAACTCAATAGTTTGGCCGGTACACGATGAGTTGTGATTCTTAATATTTACCGGTTTATCTGTATGTCTATTTTCCGTTCCAGTTAGTTCACACCAAAGTTCCGTGATCTATTTCATTCCATACTTACATCTGTGATGTTTACATGGTCCATCGACTTGCGTATTAGATTATGTGACGTTGGAAGTGAACAGTGAAAATGTATTACATGGTTTTCAAAATGTTGATATACTGTATGTCTTCATTATTAAACAAACTGCGGTGATGTTAATATGGCACAAATAAAAATTTCGCTTAACATTCTTCATAAAACAAAATTAATATGCGACATTGGCAGATTGTTTGGCGATTTTCCAAATCTGATTTTTCCAAAACTAAGTTCAAAATAATCCAACAGGACCTTACAGTAACATCAATCACTAGTTTGATCGACAACTTTTTTCTGCATAGGTACCAAATTTTTGTTTTGCAGTACCAGAATATTTGAATATGATTGTTAGTCATGGCTTGGTAATTACATTTCAATTTTGAAATATACGGTAATGGACGACTTGGAAGTACACGCCCCCTTACGTCACACCGCAGGGGAAAAGTACTGTGGGAAACAAAGCTTGTTTACAAACATGCTGATTTGTTAGTTGGTAATTGCGGAAAGCAAAAATGTTGCGCATTGATAGATTTGCACGCAAGGGTAAAAAATATTAGTTTGAATTTCATGGTTAAGATACGCAAATACATAAGATTAATGTTTACCTGAAAAAGCGGCAAATTCCAAACAAATAATACATTTTCTTGACGTACGTTTCATCCGGGACATGTGAAGCCAAACAGCTAAATGAAGGCTATGTTCGGCTGCGGTATCCATGGAGATAGGAATTGTATCCCACACCTGACTGAAGCTCTGCCTCTTTTCAAGTCGTCCATTGCACATGAAGTCGATATTTTTTCAAGCTTTTGTGTAGTCTAATTTTTGTTTTTGGTATGTCGATAACATGTAAGAAATTTTCACGCAGATTGTTTTAATATACGTATAGCTTGTTGTTTTCTATGATACCAACTTTACACAGTTTTATCGGTTGGAAATAGTACGACAAAACAGTGCACAAACTGAGCCGATTAGTAGCTAGCGAAGTGCAATGGTATGATGTTATTTTACTTCAAAACTCAGGTTAGAGTGAAGTGCGGAAAATAGTTATTATTAAATGCTTGAAAATATTTATTTGACCTTTCATTGTAAAGTCTGACCCACAGTGAAAAAAATTCTCTGAATCGTGCACACCCACGCTTCCAGACTTGTAGGTTGTTCAGGGTAAAATTTCAATCCAGATTGAACCTGGAGTGGACTGAGGAATCCAAATTGAAAATTTACTGTAGACACTTTGTTGTGGACTGAAGTAGGAGTGAAGCGAGGTAGTCCACTCCACTTGTTAAGGTGGACTCGAGTGAAGAATTTGGATTGTGATTTTAAAGAAACACAGACTGGATTAAAAAGAAAAGAAATTGAACAAGAAAAGCCTTATTTGGAGCCAATTATTTTTCGTATCTTATGTGTTCTCTACTTAGTATAGTTGCCGAAAGAAGGTAGCTTAGTATTAAGTTTTCAGTCTATGTTCACTATACTTTCACTCAGAGTTCAGTCCATTTGAAGTTTTACCCTAAACATAGTAATAAGCAATATCAAGAATTAATACTCATAGTGAACCATCCAAACCTTTTATTTTAGAGGTAAAATGTATTGATGAAAAATGCTTAACTACATATGTAAAGCTTGGTTCACAATTAAAAACTTAAGAATTATGACGTGTAGCTAACAGTTGACTTAAGAATAGAAAGTGTGTTTCTTAACGTACCGATTCGCAACAGAACTTAACAGGCCGTGTGAGGTCATGTGGCATGTGGGCCATGACTTAAGAAGTAACAGGTTGCGACGATTCTGTTGATGGTTGTGTTCGTGACCCGCGTTTGGTATTAATAAGAGGTTTCGCTGCTCTGTCTCTTACGTGATTAATGCTGGATGATTGGGTTCGTATTAAGTAATGTTGTAGTATGCCCGGCTAGCTCTAATTGAAATAAAATAACAAAGGAGATTCTTTTTAAATCAGCCTAAGGGACTCGCGCACTGCGGGTTGCGTCACGAGAGGTAGATACTTATAGTTTCTTTCGACGAAAAGAATAGGCGCTTCCTCCGGTGGCTTTTGATCGGTCACAACGTTAATTATGTTGCAGGTACCGGCCGCGATCACCCGAAAAGTCCACCCACCGGTGACCCCGAGCTCGCTGTCCACCGTCCTTACAAACCCGACGACGAATATCCCGACACCTGTCCCCCCGAGCTCACACACACCCGGCTCGCCTTAAGACTTCATTCTTTGTGCCCCGCTTTGCTCTCCTGGGCGGCGTCCCCTTCCCGCCCCACTGGACTCATGGGGGCGGGTAGGTTCCCCCGACCAATCAGAGCGAAGACCTGGCCCGAACATTGCGTGCGTCCCTTGTAGAAGCTCCGTATTTATTTAAAATCAAATTAAACATTGGCACATTCTCACAGCAATTACAAATAAAACACTTAGTCTAATTACTACTTGCTATCTTCAATTAATATAATTCTAGTTTAAATTACGTACATTACACGGGGTCTGTTGAGGGAGGGGAAAAGAAAAATGTGTAGGCGAGAGAGAAAGAGAGGGGATTGTATGGCAAGGAGACAGGGGGAGGTAGGGCACCCCCGCCCCTTCTAGAACAGCATGTGGTACGGCTCACGCATCATCTGCTCTATTGTCGACAGACCGGCGGGCAGTTATCCCTCTTAAAAACTATAATCATTATACATAAAATTATCTTAATGTTACTAGCATATTCTAGTCTGTGACATTCCACAGGTTAAAACGATACCTGACACGATACCTCTGTGATAATATTAGTAATATTCATATTTTCTAGTGTTTTTATACTGGCCATCATAGGATCCCACTGTGACGCGTCCTTTCTGCGTCTGCTGCGTGTTGCTGTGGTTATTGTTATTGTAGTGGGTGTTGAGGTTATGTTAAGTTTGCGCATGCTCCGAATAGCTCAGTTTGATTTAATTTCAGGGTTAGCCAATCATCGTGACTTCATCAATAACAACTCACTCAGTCAACGGTTGATTTATTTTTTGTTTAACTTTGACAGATGTTTACAAAAGGCAGTTTCTTACAAAAGGCGGTTATTTACTAAGCACAAATAAACCCGTCAGCTGTCCGGCGTTACCATGTCTGAGCGCGAGTTAAAAAAAAAGAAAAACAAGGTGATGATGAAACGTTCGTACAAACTGTTCTACAACTAACGCCCTCCTTGGGCCACCGCCCGGCACAAAACGTTCTCACTCATCTCCTCCTCGGGCCAGCGCCCGGCCTCAACTGCTACAACTAACCACCGCCTCGGGCCAGCGCCCGGCACAAACTG
>PNEQ01003994.1:70013-112319 GCA_003012365.1 Medauroidea extradentata
GCGACGAAATATATTGAGGAATCCACAGTAATTTCACGCATTTGAAGAAAGCAGAGTAGTCGGGTTCTTATTGGTTGGAATTAAGAATTAACACATTTATTATGAACCAGAATTACTTAAGACTTTTTTCCGTGTGCGTGATTGACGCTTACTGCATAATTCTTAATTCTTAAGTTTTTAATTGTGAACTAGGCTTTAGTAGTCTTACATAAAAACATTTTTTATTAGGTTATTTTAGGTTAGGTAAAGTTAGGTTAGATTACCTAACAATTGTTTTACGTAGAACTACTTACGTTAGTAGTCCTACATATAAAATTTGTTAGGTTAGTTTCTGTTTAAGTTAATTAAGGTTAGGTGACTTACCCTGAACTAACTTAATCTAACTTGACTTAAACTAACAAACATTTTTTATGTAGGCTACTTCTAACATCTCTAGAAATATTTTTCCTTAATAAAGTATACTTTTAAAATTAATAGTTTGGCCAGTACATGATGAGTATTGTTTCTTGATATTTATTGGGCTTTTTAACTTGTAGGCCTGTATTGACCAAAGTCGCGTGCGCCTGGGTGTCGCACGTAAGATGATGAACCAAGGTTTGTGGGCTACACAGCAGGTTGCATCAGCCCCTTTGGCTTTGTGCCGTGCTTTGGAAGCCAAGGTTCAATAATGCAAGGATGACTACATTGGTGCATCTAGTCAATCCCAAGTATAGATTGTGACATTTGAGGCCCAGGACATCCATGAGGACGTTTAGTAAGAGTTGCCCCTATATCGCGGATACTTTGCTTTATGCTTGTTTGAAACTGAAGGCAACGTGGTTAGTAAAGGACTACGAACTTCAAGCAAGTACCTGTCGAAGGTTTTTATCGGTTTTGCGGCGTCAGGGAAAGTAGCAACTGTTGTTATAATGTTTGGAAATAATATTGTTTGACCTTTGGCTGCTTCAAAGTGTGGGTGCTGGAATCCAATAGTGTGTGTTGTTCATTGTATTATGAGTCTGATGTATAAGAATGACTTTAAACCTAATTTTTCTAGAGAAAATTTGGCCTTTTTATCCATAAGATTAATCTAAAGCATTAACCACCCACCAGTTAGTTGTACTCATAATTTCAATTCATGTAAAACTCGCAGGTCTGTATTTTTGCAAGGCTTTTGTCTATCATTCTCCGCTTGAAGATGGGATAACCAATGCCTCCTTCCACTCTTGTGGTCATTTATCCTCCTCTAATGACATGTCTAATATTACCTCGAGGTATTTAAACCAACTCTCTCATCAAACTTATAACCATGCTTGGTAGTTTTGTAATGAGTTTCATATATTTTTAAAGCAAAGAATTGCAACATGGTTTTGACATTGATTTGTAGCATAGTTTTTTTTGTTTCATTGAACTCCACTGTTAGTTTACATTTTTGTTCCTCAATAATAATAATAATTTTTTTACGAATACTAGCCAAAATTGGTCATTATATTAATATTTTTGCTGATGTACTGTGTACTGTTTTGCAAAAAGCCTACATGCAATTGTGCAATTCCTCCAATGTCTTGGGGCCGCGGTGGCCGAATGGTCAGACCATTCGCCTCCAACCAAGGCAATCCGGGTTCGATTCCCAGCAGGGTCGGACCCTGGATTTTTGCATGTGTGAATCGTGCTGGATGATGCCGTTGGTCGGCGGGTTTTCTCTGGGATCTCCAGTTTACCCCACCCTTTTATTCCGGCGCTGCTCCACTCTTACCTCATGTCACCCCTCACCAGCGCTGAAGACCTTGATGTTAAAACGCTGACCAAAATCTCTCACTCACCCCCAATGTCTTCCGTTTACCCACAATCATCTTCCCTAGGTGCCAGTAATTATTGTTTCCCTGCCAAATCTTTCTTACTAGCTCTCTTCTCATGGCTAGAATAAATTTTTTAATTTTTGACATCCCATCATTTTTATAATGCATCTGCTTGCTCTTTCTTTTTACTCTTCAATTCATAAGACAGTCAATTCCCTTAATCTTCTGCAATATAAATTTCTACAACTTTTTAATAATTTTTTTTAAAATTCTTTCTACACATTCCTCTTTAGCAGTATTCCTCAAACCTATCCCTAAGAAAAGTGTGTGCTCCTAAGTTGTTTTCTTGCCCATCAGGCCACACCACCCTATCATGAGTCTGCTCAGCCGTCTCATACTCCCCAAATTCTTATTTCCACTATGGAAATATTGTGGTCACCGATTCCAAGTACTTATACGTCACCAATATTATAGTAAGCAGTTAAGAAGGCGTGGTACATAATTCAGCGCTAAAAGCATTAATCTATAACTGTAGGTTTCTTGAAGCCAATTTGCGAAAATTAAACAATAGCAATCCTAGACAATAGTTTTAGCCATCGTTTTAAACAAAATAGTTTCCATTGTTACGAACTTCTGAGGCACAATCTCTGACGCTGGAACTTTGTGCATTTAACTGCGGCGCAGGAGATCACGCGTAACGAATTAGTAAGTTTGGATAAATATTTACTCATAAAGTTGGGAAATGCCATTATCTAGGATTGTCATTGAGTATTTTATCCATATTTGCTTCGAAAAAAGCGTAGAAATCAATTGATGTTTTCAGCATTTATTTATCTACCACACACTCTTTAAGTTGGCATTTCAGCTCCCTAGTGCTGTTATCAGGATGGGAGGGTGAAGAAAAACATATATCGTACTGTCCGACGCCACCTGCCAGGTTGATACTAGCAGGGTGGAAAACATTCGGCATGTTCAGCCATACACTGCATAAGTGTAATATATTTGCGAGTTGCAGCAGTCATGCTCGGGTACATGTATATAACTTTCAGGATATGTGAAAACTATTACGTAAAGCTGCTACATTTTACTTCCGTCCATAAAAATATACAAGGTTTAAAAAAAAACTTACTCTGTCATATCACTTCGCCTACAGCATGTGCTTCGACACACAAGATATTTTTTTAATTGTACATGAAAGGGCACTATAAAAAGATGTACAATGTGTGCATTTGTAATAATACTTGGCTATGGAAAAGGCTCCTCGGAACGCAATACCACACATAAAATTACAAGTAAAAAAATTATAAATAAGCTTTTTTAAAATAATTGAAAATTGTAAACTAAAAAAAAGTTACTGATATATTCTAGGTTCAGAATAACTCATCTTTTGTTTGGTAATTCGTCATAATATAGGCATACGTAAATAGAAAAGTATAAAAAAATTTCTTTAAAAAAAAAAATATATATATATGTACACATACATAATTGTTTAAGATTGAGGCACTATCCATTATGCACGTTATAATTTCATCATTTCATTACAAGCTAAGCTACAAAACTATACAAAACACAAACAAAACTATAGCACCTCAAGCCTTTTTATTTATAGGATGCATATATACATAATATCTATACCATGTACGGCCTTACAACTTAGCTATCTACGTACACATGTTTTATTATGATGAGTTACCAAGAGAGTGGTTGTCCTGAACCTGCAATATACCTTCTACATATATACCTGTACATATATGACAAATGTAACTTAGGCCTAAATTAATTTTTTACTTTTTAGTCAACATTTTCTTAAAACAAGCTTCTTCTTTACTACTTTAATTTTTTTTCTCTTTTTGGGCTCGAATCTCTGGAACTTATTTATTGGTTTGTTGGGCTACTTTATACAAGTCATTGCAATTTTTAATACCAAGTTAAAAACATAATTTTTCATTTTAGTTAATGTAAGTTTAGTAATATAATGATGTACGTGTAATGTAACACGAAATATTGTATTTTCACCGAACTTGCATAAATATGCCAAATTTAAGCCCAGTCAGATACCAACAAATTGTTGAAAAATGGTTTGCATGTTCTGAAACGGTCAACTTACTTACATGCAAACTTTTCAAGTTACATAAAAGCTTGTAATAATGGAAACACAAACTACTTGACACAATTCAATTAGATTTATTTTGTCGACTATAGGCCAACATTCATAATGCAGAGGTGTATATACAAAAAATAGTAAATGCAGTGTATTACTGGATTTATTTGCTTGGACATACTCCATTGCAAAATAAATAACTGTCAAAAGAAAACTAAAAATAAGACAAGAAAAAAATAAATAACCAGAGTATACTTAAGTCATCAGGATACATACACAACATGAAATTCCAAAACTGGAATCTGGTCAGATAAAACAAGGAACAAACAGAAAATGAAAGAAATAACAAAATTATAAAAAAAGAAACCTAAGTTGACATGACACACAACGATGAGACTAAACAAAACACAAAGATGTCGGACATAAGCAGAAAAAACAACAAACAACACAAACGATGAGACGAAATAAAACACAGTAGTTTTCCGAACAGTCAGTATTAATGACAGTTTCGGGAACTGGAATCTGTTCCCGTCATCAGGTAGACACTCAGGGTTCAGGAACACGAGTGCGATTGATGAGGAGACTGGAAAAACCATGGGTTTATATAGGGTAAGGCCCCTTATCGTGCTTAGCCAATGGGAGACAAGCTGTCTCCTGATTGGTTGCGCAGCATGTATCGACCCTGATTGGTTGTGGTGGGTTGACTGTTTGGTTTTATTTTGTGCTGTAAATTTGTTTCTCTTTTAATCAATGGAATCGACATATTTTTTAATTCAATGCTCTGTTGACTAAAAATATTGCTATTGCTAATTAATAAAGGTTGATAGTTTTATTTTTCTTTTAATTTTGTCAGTTTCCTGTGTAAGTGGTTTAGAGTCTTCCCAAAGGATTTTGTGGCTATTTTCCCATGCATGTTCGGCCGGTCTAGATTTTTGGGTTTCACCTTTTTTGCAATTGTTTTTATGTTCGTTAATGCGGGTTGATAGAGCTCTGCCAGTTTCACCACATTCGCAGGGTATCTGATATACACAGATGTGTGTTTGTAGTTTTTCTTTGGCTGGTTTCACCCTGGTAACCATACTTTTAATGGTTGATTTAGAACGGAATGCTGTTCGAAGTCCGTATTTGTTTCCTAGATGTCTTATTTTTTGAGAAAGGCCTCGAACATACGGAATAACTGGGGTTCCTGATGGCTTTTCTGTTTCTGCGGGCTTAAGTGTTCTGTTAGGTCTCATGTGCTGTTTGTGCAGATTCACTTTTGGTAGAGGAAAACACTTGATTATTCCATCACAACAGCTGTAAAAAGAAATACCATTACAACCATAAAAAAGTGGACGTCTTATATTAGACTATAACTTCTTTTGTCATGTATAGCTAGAGGCTAGAGTGTTTGTTGTTCTGTTTTGTAGTTTACTTACAACATGCTCATTTGTGTTTGTCAATGCCTGTAAATTAAACTGAATTGTCGAGTTTAATTTTATCTTTATAATTCAAAGCACATTCACATGTTTGCAAAAATAAAAAATAAAAATTTTAATTTACGTAACCAGAATTAATATTTCATTAGTATCATGTATGTTTTTAACTAACATTTTGCTTGTTTAAGAGTAAAATTTGGGTAAAATTTTGAAGGTTAGGGGGTCTATGGAAGACAACTTTGCACCCCGTGCAAAATTGCCTCTATTCAGTAGTACTGGGTGTGTAAATGGTATGCAGTACTGAATTGTCTTTAAAGTAGCTGTTGCTTTTGAGTTGTTGATCACATTTTGATTTTTGTTGTCTTACTATACCTTTTATGCTGCAGTAAGCTGGAACCTGTTAAAAATGAAACCAGCAGTGAAGACCTTTCTTTCCAGTCTTTTAGTTAAAATCGTCAAATAACTATATCCTAGTACATTTTTTAAACAAACCCTCCATGCTTTTGTTTTTGTTATTTTCTCCAAACAACCATAGTAAAATTAGCACTGTTGTCGCTTTCAAATGTTATCAATGTTACACATTTACAAACTGAGAATTACTAAATCAAATTAACAATAAATTATACATAATTTACAACAATTTTGTAATTTTTTTCATCTCTGGGAGAAATAATAAACTCCCGACATTTGCACGACATCCTCTTAAATTGTCTGAATTACTGTTTTTTGATTAAAAGTTATTCCAAGTACAAATACTGGCAATTGCAAAAGTTAACAATTCACACAGAATATTAATAACTTCACATAATTTAGCAGTGGTGTTCATAAACAATTTTATCACTTTTGAGCATTTTATAAGAAAACATGTTAATTACACAATGAACAAACACTCTCTCTGTAAACGGTACTACACTTTCTAGCCTAGGAAACTCGGGCTATCTATCAGTAGAATTTTGAACTACAGAGGGAGTGGTGTAGAAGGAGACTAGAAGCATCCTATAAATGATTGTAAATGTCAAACGAGCCATTCACTAATTCAAATTATGCAGTCGGTATGTACCTAAATGAGATCATAAATTTTTTAAGGTATATGGAACACAGAGGTTGGTTTAATTTAATTTTATTTCAGTGATTTGCTGCCAATCATACAGGAAGTATGGCAACTAGTTTAGTATTAAATGCTCACTTTATCCTGAAAAACCTGTACAGTTCTTTAGCTATAAGAGAGGTGCTTATTATGTACAACTTTTGAAACGGGTTTTATAATCACAGCCAAATTTCATATATATATATATATATATATATAATATATATATATATATATGTGTGTGTGTGTGTCAGTCAATGTTATCATATACCAATATTTGTTAAAACCACAAAATATATATTTTAAATTTTTTGAATGTAAATTGTTTTGGTAATTGAAGTTTGGTTTTGAACTTAAAAATTACTGTAGTAAGTTGATGTTTTCAATAATTTGCTGCAGAAGTTCCAGAGAATGTAGTGTTAAAGATCTCATACTTAGAGTGCACCAAGTGTTACATAATAGTACTGTACACATAAAAATCTTCTTTATTTTTGGACATTGTCTTGCACAGGATGTAGGTGGACAGACTTAAAAAAGTGCTGTCGTTCGACAACACTATGGTTCTATTGTGTGTTGGTTGTTGCAGATTGGAGTCCTTGAAGATGACTACACTTGCTTAGGAATATTCTGTGCCATTTTCTTCTTCCCGATCGGTATTTTGTGCTGCCTTTTGCTAAAGAATAGAAGGTGCTCCAACTGTGGGGCGTACTTTGGGTGAATGACAGAACCTTGCTTCATTTTTGGTTATTTTTGTGTGTACATATTTTATGTATGTTGTAAGAATGTTGTGATGTTCATAAAAATATTTGTTTAAAATTTGTATACGTTATATATACTTTTAATTCTATTGTTTATAATTTTCTACAGTACAGCATTCTTTATTTGTCAATGGTTTGCTATGAATATTTGTTTTCGTTATAAAATTGTTTTTAAAAATTGTTTGAAATAGTAAGGTTTTATTAGAACTTTACTTGCAATTGGCCTTTTCCCTTGTGGAAAACTGCTAGTTGTCATTGGTTATTCGAACCTTCCGTACTTTCATTAGTGCATTTTACCGTACATAGATGTAAATTGTTGACAAGAAGTGTACTTACATAATTTAACGTAAAAGTGCTGTGTTGGTTCAAATTATATTTCTGCTAATTGTACTAACAGATTTATAGTCAATAATCATTCAAATGTTGCAAGTTACGAAATATTTGGCTTGAAACCAGAAATTTGTTTGCATCCAACATTAATGTAAGTGAAAAGTAGTTGGTTAAGTTAGTATTGAAATAAGAGATTATATTTTTCCCCGCGTTAACATTGTAAATACAGTGTGGCCTAGTAGCATTCCCTCACACTGACACAGATATATGAGCAGTTAAATAGTATGCAAAGTTTAAGTACTTTATTTTGTGATATATTAGATGTAATCATATATAAACTAAGAACCACTATATGTGATAGTAAACTAGCAATTAGTCATAAGTTAGCTTTTCACTTTAATTATTTACAGCATTTTACTGTGTATTGTTTGTAGCATTAGTTGCTTTAGTCATTTAGTTATTTCTTCACACTTTTTGCAGTTTTTGGGCAAGTGATTTTGTTAGACAATTTTTTTTTTGTAATAAAGCTATCAGGTATCTTGAAAATTCTTTATGCCTTCTTTGAATGAGAAAAAATAAACACAGTATTTAAATTCAAATTATATACCAAACTAGGAAAATATTATGTTCTAAACTTTATAATTTTCCTTATTTCCTGGTACTGGTTTTATAAGCACATTATATAAGAGTTTTGAAGTAAGTTTTTAGCAGAATCCTATGTAACAATTATGTTGGGACCAGTCTTGCTAACCTTGAACAATGCCAGGATTGTACAGTTTTCTAGAAAAGATCATGGAAACCTTTTCCAGGATCATACGTTAATAGAAAAACCTGAGAGAGAACCCTATTACGTGTTCTCTAAAATAGCAGTTTCATTACAGGATGTGAACATGAACAGAACTGAGCGCTTAGATTGGAAAATGCTGACGATTGTACAATTGGTGTACAATCCAAAGTTTGGATCATGATCGTACTAAACACAAATTATCAAATATGTATGGTCAGTATCATACTGTTTGTTGGTAATGCTGGTTTGGACCCTATGATTTGGTCATTTAAACATGTGGAATTTTTTTACCAAAATGATTTCCTGCCAATAAGTACGGTACAGAAAAGAGTGTTTCCTATTATTCTGGAAAATGTTATGTAAATTTGAGATAGCTGGGTTTTAAATGTGGATTGTTGGTACATTTGGTTTGAAAATAATAAGAAATAAATATATATATATATTCAGGGTTGTAGATTAAACTTCATAAAGTGAGGGGTTTATTTTTTATTTCTGCAGCATTTTCTGTCAGTGGTCATTTAGTTTTTTTTTTTTACAACATGATCATTAATGCAGTTACTGTAAAATGGGGTGAATAGAAATAAAATTATAAATATGTTCCTAGCTGACACCTTTTGCTTGAAAAAATTATAATTACTATAAAACTACTATTTGAAAACAGTTTTAATTGGTCTAGTTAAAAGCAGAATTTTCAAAATTTTCAAAACAAGATTAATACCAAACATTTACCTTTAAAATTGTGTTTCTATTCACCCCAGTGTTTCCAATCACCCCGTTTTACGGTATGTTTCCAAGACATTTGCATAAGAATACTCACAGGAGTAAAACTTCACTATTACTATGAAAATATTAGTTTTAATATGTAGTGTAGTTTGAATAAACTGTGCTGTTGAATTCATGATTTGGTGGATTGGGGTTAATAGTCGACAGTTGTGTGTCAATAATCTTGTCTCGTAATTAGAGCTTTTACATTTTTGTCATTGTTATTGTGTGTATTTTGATAAATAATAACTACATTACTTTTGGATTGTGCCATACTAGTAATCAGTATGTTTGATTTGTCTCAAAAGTTTTCCCGAAAATTTTAAGTTTCTCATATTAGACTGACAAGTTACTTATTTTTGTAAAATAAATGTGTTTTTTTTTTTTCAGACTAATTTTGAAGGCGTTAAATAGTATAATGTGCGGCTAGACACTTTAGGATCACACAAAGCGTTCTGATTAATTTTTGTATCCTTTCTGATCTTTCACGCAGCTCTAATTTTTTCTCTTTGGATTGTCTTTTTCTTCAGTCCATGTTTTCCCTGGTTTCTTTGGAACATTGTTCTCTGTCATCTTCCACTTATGTATATTTTTTTTGTCTCTCTTCAATTTCTGTCCAGTCTATCTGTACCTTCCATAAGTCAGTTATGACTTGTGTGATCCATGGTGTTGTTGACTTTACCTATTGTATTAATGTCAGGATTTTGTTGGTGGTAGTCTGCTGACATGCCCATAGAATGTTACATTTTTTCTGATATCTGCTGCTAGGTTGGACACATTCTCTGTGGTTTTTCTAGAATGTAATCTGTAACCTTTTTCTGTTAGTTTTGGACGAAGAATTTTTCTCATGAGTTTGTGTTTTTTAATATGTTTTCCACGTTCCTCTTGTATGCAGTGTTAGTGTCTCACTTGCGTACTGTGTTTCTGGTTTAATTACAGTGTTGTAGTGTCTGAACTTTGTGTGTATAGACTTGCATCTCTAGCTGTAGATGTCGTGTGTCTTGCTGTATGCCCTGTTAATTTTTGTGTGGAGTCTTCTGTACTATAGTCTCTCTTTTTGTAGGTTTGAGGATTTCACGTAGGTATCTGAAGTGTGTAACTTTGTCTTGCCATATTTTTGTTTAGTTCTTGGATGTCCAATTTTGAGCAGAATTGTCTTTTGGAAAGAAATTTGCAGGCCAACATTTTTGCAATACTGAGCTGCCTTTTCAGAATTTGGATGAGTGAATCTTTAGTTCGTCAACTTTTGTGAAATATATCTATGATAAAATAACTGCTATAATTTTTATTTAAGAATTGGTGTATGGTTTATAAGGAAAGCATTTGTTTTAGCAAATGGCAACACACATTAAAATGGTAAGATCCATATGTAGAAAGCCGGGCCCCACCATCTAGCACTGGTTGGAAAACTACTCTCGTCTAGGGCAGATGTTTGGCAGTATCGCAAATGTCATGTGAAGAACCTGTGGTGAAGTACGCATTGTTGATATTCCTTTGCACTAAACTGAAATGAACTTGTGGTAGGAGGTGAAGCTGGCTTATTAAGACAATTGATCAATATAAAAGGAATGTTTAAATTAGATAAGAATTGAACATTTCTCATAGACTCCACTATCTTTTAACTCCAGGTTAATGCTTGGTTCCAAAACAGATTTTAAATTTATTTGATACATTGGTAACTAATTTTACTTGGCCATTCCGATTCTCGTATCATCTTTTCGTGTTTTCAACTCCTAAATAAGTAAACTTTTGGAATTTTAAAACATTGGTACAAACATCTGCATTGTTTACCGTGTTCATTTATGTTTTGGCTCGAGGTTAGATTTCGTTATATGCTTGCAGTTAGGTGACTACTGTTGAAATAGAAAGGGGCATATGCATGCATTTTCGGTTTTATTGGAATAATTTTTTTATTCATCTGACGACATTCAAGTCTGCTTATTGTAGAAGTTCGATGTATGCAATATCTGTATTGTCTTAGCAAGTCCAAACAACGGTCTGCATTTCACGTATGTACTGTAATCAAGAGGTTCTCATAACATGTATGTTGGAGGTTGTTTCTTGCCAAAAATTTTTTATTGCGCTTTATTTAATTTTTCCATACCTGTTTGAATCCAGTCTGGTTGCCTGTGTGAACTGTTAGTATAAGGGAGATATTTAATGCATTTAGTTTTAAGGAATTTTTGTGTTGCATTTTTGCAGCTGGACATTTGTTAGTCTGCAGAAATATAGTCTTATATTTTGGCAACTTAGTCCCGTCAAGTAAAGCAACCTTGATTAGTGTTTTTAACTCGTACTTCTTGTCTTTACAACTTAATTTTATATAATTTTTTAGTAAAATACAGGGGCTTATAGTTTTGAAACCATTTACAAATGTACTTATTTTGTGGTTACTGTACATGAATTTCCCATAATTTTAATATTCATCGAAGTACAGTATTTCAAAATAAGTGAAACTGAAATTACATACCTAGAAACTTTACGACTGGTTTCTGGCATAGCTAACTAAACTACTTATGATCTGAGGTTCTTGCCAGCTGTATATTTCGTTGAGGGTACTCTAAAGTTGTAATTAGTATATCACACACTGTGGGAAAATGCCATTAGTTGTTACTCTAAAATTTCTCTTTTACATGAGAAGCTATTCTTTCTCTACCTTCCATATTTTTCACATAGAAAGACACTAAACTTTCTCTTTCGCCCATTTTCTGTTCACTTTGCTGTAATGTTGGTTCTCGTTTAAGGTTGCTGCCTGCCATAATTGCAGAACTTTGGCTGTTAGAATTTTATTCAAAAACTGCTCAAACCTGCTTGACATATGTATTTTCCTTGGTATAACATTTCAAAAGGTGTTAATACATGTGCATACATATTTTTTTCCCCCTTTATAGCTTATTTTCTTGCAGGAGAAAGTGGATGTTTTGCAGTAATTTATTATGAACATCTTGGTGCTCTTCATATATAAAGTATAGGCATGTATAGTGACTACAATATTGCACCACAAACTTGGTTATGTCACTGAATATTGTATAGTGGTGAATGGTCTGTGAGAAGACTGCACGCCAACTCTTTGAGTTGCACCTAGAGGTTAGGATGAGGTCTGAAGAGCATGTCAGGCTCGCCCTTACCGCTGACAGACTTCTAGACTTGAGATGTGCATACGACATTCACTCAGTCAGCCACCTTAACATCTCTTCGTTCAAAATTTGTTGATACTGCAGTATGTCCAGGGCCGGTGCAAGGTAACTTGCCACCCTAGGTAAAAATCCTGAAAGTGTCCCCCCTCCCCCTCGCCCAAATCAGTTATTGTTAAACATATTACATCTGCTGTCTATTGTCGTGCCGTACTGTCCTGAGTTTCTTGTTGCCTATATGGTTGTAATGGCCCGACTAAATCCTTAAAACTTCAGTACTTTAATTTACTTTGTTCATCATTTAATTGTTATACGAGACTTAAACTGCCTGCCAAATTATAGTGTACTGTCTTTTGTCCACAACAAAAAAAAATCTCTTGTTTAAAAGTTGTGCTAATTGACAAGTATATTATTAAAAAGTTAATGGAATGTCGCCGAAAATCCAAAACTACTAATTTCTGATTTGGAAAACCACTATGTTAATAGTTTTCACCTGCTTTTGTGATTTTTAGTATGTGCCGACAATGCTAACAGGGAGCTTACATAAGTCTGCACTTAACATATTTATTGAAATTGACAATTTTTGAGGTAAGTATAGAAAAAACATACAGTAGAAAAATCATTTTATCAGTAGCCAACAACTAACCATTGTACATTTCTCCAGTATAATCTAAAATGCTTAAATTTGGTTTTTAAATTTGGTTTTGCTTACAGTTGAACAAAAATGCACTAGGGTAAAATTTTTTAGAAAAAAAAATGAAACCTTTTATTTTCAATGATTGGCCTTTTTGTGTTCAAATTTTGACTTCCAAATTTCTGTATATCTCATACAATGTGTTAAATATAAATTTATTTATCACACTGTTAAAACCAAAAGCTAACTCACCCTGGAATTTCCCAGCTAAGTGTGTCAGCTCAGGGTTACTAGATTAAATTATGCTTCTTTGTTAGGGTAATATTTGGTTGCTTGTGACTTTAAGATGCAGGAGACTGTAATTATAAGGAGAGCGTTTGCTGTTTTTTTTTCTTTTAATGTTTTCCTACCTTTTTGCAAACAGCCTACCTAAAATACAGTCGGACTAATAAATAAAGAAAAAATCTTACACTTTCACCAGTCTCAGAAGCCAGTGTCCAAAGTGTTGTGAAAATAATTCAAGGCACAGAAACAATAATGAAAACCTTTTATTTCAAGAATATGTATTTCGCAAATATTCATTCAGGCGACTAACAGTTAAAACATTTGTCTATCCTTTACAGTGGAAGTATATTTTCCATTCAATTATGGTTTAAGGGAAGTGGTTAATGCAACATGTGTAACTACTTACAATTTTAATAGGTACTACACATATAATCAAACTATCGTAAATGTACACTCCCATTTTTGGATATCACAAAAAATTTGGAGAATTCACCCCAGTTTTGTTAAATTGTGTTAATGTTGAAAATGAAATTTTTCTAAGTTAGGTTCGTTTGGAATAGGATTTGCGCATCGTAGTAATTAATTAACGACGACTTTGACTACAGTAGAAAACGTGGTTTTACATAGTAGTTATTCTTATGAAAGAATTATAATTTTTTGACAGTTGTGAATGCTGTCAGGTTTATTAGAGAACTTTTTTTTGCTAATAATTTGGTAATTTGACAGCCTTGTTTTTGTATAAATTATTTGTGGCCTAATCATGCTTAATATGATTCTTGTGGATATTTTGTCGAGACCAAAGAGCAAGTCTTAAATTTTCATGTAGCTAGTACATCGAATCAAGTAGAACTCTTCACTTTTATAGTGAAGAGACATCATTCTGACATTTAATGTGTGGATTATTGGCACATTTCTGATCACAAGAAATAATGGGTAATGTGTTAAACAATATACAGTTATTGTTCAGTTTGTTAAAAACTTTCCATAGTATAGGCAGGAGCATGAATTACATTCATTGAGCGTTGCCTATAGTGGTAATTACTAAATTGCAAGATCACAAAAATGGCAAGAATTGATTTATGCTGCACTACTTGCTCAAGTGTTCATAAATGTGTGAGGAGCTGTGTATTGCCGCCTTGTATCATTAAGCCTTGTTTTATTTGTAAGTTAATCTGTAATTTTTTGTGTGTGAGATAGTGAACTGAAAGATATTTTTATTGTGTATTCGGCATGTTGATCGTTGTTCAGTTTGTGTGAAGAAACTTTGCTTTGGACATTCCTGTGCGAGTTATTTGTGAATGTGTGCATAAACAGTTTTATACTAGTGTTAAGTCATTATAAATAAATAAATAAATTTTCTTACTAGATCATGCAGTTACTTGAAATATTTATTAATTCCATTTTCCCATTTTTGAAAATATGTCAAATTAATGGCTTTTATGGACATTTTTTTCTTACAGAGTATTTAACATCTAGGGCATGTGCATTACACCACCAAAACTTACTTAAGTGTGTCATATACCTGTAGTGGTTTTGCACAGAAGCAAAGAAAGTGTGATAAGCACGATTGCTTTTACTTGAAAGGTACTAAAATGGCTTGCAGGTTTTGCATACTGCTGTAAGTAATGAACTTTAAGCAGCAACTCTTCAGTTTCATTGTAAAATATTTTGCAACAAAGTTCATTTCAGAACCATTGTGGAGTTATAATCATGAGATAAAGCAGTTTTTGGCTACCTATGTGTGTGAGGATTTAGAAAGTGTTCTTAATGAATGCTAGGTTTTGTATGGTTTTGAAACCCTTCTCTGAAATGTGTTTATATTTGTAGAGCAGTGCTTTGGGAATATGTTATACGTTAAATTAGAGAAGGAAGGTGAGATCAAACATTTAATATTGTGGTGCCTCGAGTGCTTAAATTGTGTACAGTTTTTAAAAAATTTTTATGGCCTTTTCAAAATTATTTTAAGTATTAGTGAGCTATGAGAAAAATAGTAATTTAGCAGTGTCTGAGATTGTGCTGTACCTTTTAGATATACAGCACATTACAAACACGGTTTCTTAACCCTGCATTTTTAAATTGCTGTCTCTTGAAGTAATATGCTAACTGGGTGAAAGTGAAGCCGTAATTGAAACAAACACTTGTCTTGTCACATAATTGTATCAATATAATTTAATGGTCATTTATGCGCATCAGTGTGATAAAAAATTGTAATGTATGTATATTATCTTGGGTGTTTATGGTAGTTATTCTTTAGGTAAGGGAGGAGGAGGAATGGGAAAAGTGTCCAGTGGCTGATATGTTAATCACTTTTTAAATTGGGTGAAGGGAGTTCTGGAGTCCTGCTGGAAGATTTTGATTTGAAGGTGCAAAATGGGGAGGAGGGGAGTATTTCAGTAGTTACGTAGAGTTTTAATATATTGCTGGTAGAAACATAAATATCTTTATTAGATAATGCTACAAAATAATTTTGGAATACATTTTATGCATTCAATGTAGGAAACCAGTTTGGTTTTAGCAGTATTTAAAGTAGATTTTATTGATATATTGTTTTGTGGGGTGAGGTAGGGTTAAGGCATACAATCCCTCCCCAGTCCCGTTAGCTATGCCCATGGATACTACTTGCTAGGTAGAAGACAGGTTCAGTATTTTTTTGTGTTTCTGGAAAAGTGCAAAATGCACAAGGAATTGAAATTGTGCACTGTGTATGGTGTGGCTGATTTAGACATATTTTGTAAGGCCTCGAGAGATGCAAGCCTTATGGCAGATTATTCCTCACCCGTTGCTTTATTTCTTTCACCAATGTACGAAATATTAGACTTACATGCAGTCTTTCATTCCGTAACTCACTAGAACATGGTTCGTAGAGCTGGTTTGTTTAAGGCATTTAAAAATAATGTAGTGTTGCTTATGTCTGAAAACTGGTTAGTATTTGTGCACTTAAAATAATTTAAACATATATAAACTGTTTTCATGTCATATATTCTTTAAATTAATATAGGGCTGTAAAAACTTGATTTGGATATGAATTTCATCTTTGTTTCCCAAACCTCACGCTCTTGTTTCATGGGTTTTACGTATTAAAAATACAGCTATGGTATGTTTAGCATCCTAGAAAATGGGTTTTTATTGTTAAGTGTTATGTTTTATTTTATTTTCCTGTGCCCTTTGGATGGAGATTGTACATTGTATATGTTATTAGATTTGTTGTATCCTCATTTTGTTGAGGTATGGAGCAGGATCTAGCATTTCACTGCTAATTGGTGACCACAATCATTCGCCTCGAACATCTGCAGCTCTTGTTGCAAAATAAAATACTACATTACCTGATCCAACACGGTCAAAAGACTAGTAAACAGACAAGGAACTGACTATTCTGATCAGGAACAAATTCTTCACAATGCACGTTAACTGGTGCTGGTGGCCATCTCGTCTATGGACAGAACTTTACGTGGTATTAAACTGCAGATAAAGTTTCTCAGATGTAGAGTTATAAATGAGATCTGACATTTCAAGATTTAGGATTATACTGTTACGATTGAACAGAAGATTGCGACAAGACTAACATCTAGGTATGTTGACATTCTCGAGGTCGGATGATGAGTCGCAATGGATAAATAAATTATAGTCTCTTATGCGTGAGCTTATCAGTTTTGATGCAAATGTGGTCGTGTAGTTGGAGAGAATGTGTCTCTTTCTGTCAATGCTATTTACAGGCGCTTCATATGGACGAGATTCTTCCACTGCCATAGCCTAGCACAGTCTTTGTCGTAATTTGTAAGGAAAGAGGGCGCAAATGCGACATGAGTAAAAGAACATAAAAAAAATTTAGGAATAATGTTCGGGAAAGACAAAATAAAGAAACCTGTCCGTCCAGTTTGTTTCCGGGAAGGAACTGTGGAGTGGTGGCTGACATGTTCGGGAATGGAGAAGGTCTCGAAAGTTGTCCATGTTTTCCTTTAAGGAGGACAGTTCAAACTGTCTTGTCCTGTCGTAGTGCAGAAAACTAGGACTGCACTAAGTTTGCCTGTCCGCCTTGGACACTGATGGGATAATGGTGTCGGACTGGAGTCAAGTTACACGTGAGGTGCATGAAAGTCTCTTCAGTCTTTTCATTGATATACAGTTCCTTCACGGCTGCTAACAAAGAAAGTGCTAATCCCGATAGTACAGTCTCCTCCAGGACTAGAAGATTTTCATCGAACTACCATCTTTACAATTGCTAAGCATTTCCATGGCATTTTAAGAGGCTTGATGCCAGTCTTCCATTTTCTTCTTTGATCAGTGGACCTTGTGTGATTCAGGCAGATCGGCTGACCACATGTATATATTGTGTGTTTTTTTTTAATCAGCTGTAGCAGGGGCATCATTTGGTGGCACAGGGGACGGGGGCAAATGCCCCCCCCCCTGGATTTAGAATTTTATGTGTATAAATATATTTTTTGTATTTTTAAATTTAAATAATGCTAACTTAAGCACATAAAACTGAAGTTTTATTATGAAAGCATCTAAATTTATACATGCTTAATTAATAAAATAGATGCAACAAGGTCACTGTTGCTGGAAAACAAAATCTTGCCCCCACCCCCCCACCTAGAGAAACCTGAAATGACGCCGCTGATGCTGTAGCCCTAATGTGCTGCTATATTGGATGTGTGGGAAGTTTTTGACGTTATGTAACAGACGCAATTGTTCGACATTTTTAAGGTTCCGATGAATCTCCTTCAATGTCTTAAGTATTCCAGTTTGGTGTATTCTAGCACTGTCACCTCTACTGAGAGTCAAAGTGAGGTGGTGAAGAACATTGTATTTAATCAATGGCAAGGTGATCTATGGCCCCTTATACTTTTCAACATGTGATTGGTAGATGCCCTCGTATAAAGCCAAATGGAAGAATTGGCTTCTAAAACTTGGGGGAGCGGGGGGAGGGTCATAACCTGTCATTTCTAGCTTTTGCTAATGTTATGATTTTGGTCATTTCAAATGTGCATTTGCAGACTAATTTTGATAATCTTATCAGGTCATTAGGAAGTTGTTATCTCCATGTATCATACTTTGTCCCTAGCACTGCTAGGTAATCATAAGAAATGCAAGATTTTTCCGGAATTTTATTCTTTTCGATTCTGGGAAGGGAGTTCACTATTGAAACTTTCAATAGCCGTGGAATAACTCCGGTAGGCCTATTTTATTCTTTGTGAAGGGTGTAATGCTCTTATCGGCCAATCCTTATGTGTGTTGCCACAACTCCTTCAAAACCACACCAGAACCGGGAGCTGCTTAAAAATTTCTAGATGAAATCTTTCATCTGGTAGAGGTTTTCCAGAGTCAGAAAGGAAATGTTAAAATCCCTTGTCATGATTATTTCTTTTGATGGTAGGTGATGTAAGATGAATAATAATCCCGTATTTGTTTTCACAGAGTATCACCAATGACCTCAGAGTAGCTCGCCAGCCATAGCTCTACTACTGTAGTCAATGATACAACATCTCTCTCGGTCTCTCATTATTAGCTAATTAATACAATAGGGAAGTGTTGTATTCTGTACAGTGTGGTAGAACAAAGCATTATTCATTCCCTACACAATCTCAAATTTTACAAATACAGAACAGTGGTACAAGCATTCCTGCAACTCTTTAACACATTCCACTGGATACAATGAGTCTCAACATCAAATCTATCAAATACATGGTTCTAACAAATTTAACAAATACATGCAAATACAAAACAGTGGTACAAACATCCCTACCACTAAAACATGATGCGTGTCCTAACACCTCCCTTCCCTTAGTCCATCTACCACACTGCTGAATACTTCCGAGGAAATCCCCCTCGCCGCCCAGCGCCGAAAGAAGGGGGTGGGAAGAGAGTGTGGGGTTTTTTGCGTGTGTTGTGTTTCTTTAGTGTAATTGTAAATTTCAGTGTTTTTGTTTAACGGTTTGTGTTTGTTTATTCTGTATGTTTTTCACACGTCAGTAATTTACACAATTACAGGAGTGCCCTGGATGCACAGTAAAAACATTTACATTGCAAGGTTTTTGAAGTGTCTAATTATTGTTTCAATGTTTTTAAAAATGTGTTGATATTTTTGTCTTCCATTTTCGTCGCCATTATTGCCCATTGCATAAGTGTTGCATCAGCTCTTGTATCCTTCCGCTTGAACATGCTGCAACAGGGAACAATAATCCAAGATAAGACATTTCAAAGTATCAATAATGTTTTTGATATGTCTTACTATTTTTTTCCAGTGTCCATTTTATGTTCTGTCTTGTGTAACATATTCTGTTTAATGCTTTTGTATGTGAACTACTTTGCACTGTGCAAAGTCAACCCCCCTCGCAGGGCTGGCTTGGCGACGCCGGATGTTATATAAGACGCATGGAGGAGATAGACGTATTTGTCTACCCCAGTCCTTCACCAGTTTGCATCAGTAATTTTTTTACCTGTAATAGTTTCTATCTTAATTACCAGAACCGTTTTTATTGTTTTTGACCCGTGGCTCCTCATCCCCTGCCGGCCATCGCGTCCAGGGGCGTAAGTTAGCTCATTAAGCATACCATCAGCCCTGTGCTGTTTTTATTCCATCTACTGGAGAGGTTTGTGCTCCAGGTTCATTTTAACTGATATTGGACTTCTGCGAGTACCAGTCTTTTGTTAATGGTAAGTAAATTATGAAAACTATTCACGTCTTTCAATTGAGAGTAGTGTTTTGGGCTCCCCATCCCTAGTGATGCTTAGCGTACATTTGAGTGTGTTGTGGTGTGGGGACTGGCCGTAACAAGTCCCCGAAGATCCATCGTTTGGAGGGTGCATCAGTCCACTGGTACGTAGCCTGCCCCATGGTCATCGGCTTGTCGACCCTGTGATCATCACCAAAGGGGGTTGGGTTTCCTCTGTGGCTTCCCAGCGTGCGGCCTGCTACATCATCCCGTTGTGTCAAACAGTTCACTGGATACCATAAGTCAACATCAATTATTTTACAAATACCTATGTACACATCTACAAATCAGTGATACACGCATCCCTACAGCACTATTATAATACACTGGATACCATAAGTCTTGTAACCTAACACTTTACATATCCCATCATCCAACCTGGTGGCCCTTTTGCCCTTCTAGATCATCGAGGAGTTGTCAACTCTGGTTCCTCAATCTCCCTCGTCTGTGTGCCTTATCCCGCCTCTGTACCCCATCCTCTCCATCCTGGCTCGAGTTTATCCTCACTGTCTACTCCATGTGTTTCAGTTGCTAATTGATTCACTCCTTTCTTTCCTGTTGGGGACCGGGAGACCCCTTCCCATTACGACAGCAGTGGCCATATGGTTACTCCACTATAACTTCTCTGTGCGTGCTTGTTCGCTGGCACCAGATGTGTTCTGTTACGCTGGTAGTGAACACCTTGAGATTCAATCAGATATGACCTGGGGTAGCAGGTGACCGGTGTTTCCACAGGTTGACTATATGCTTGCCTACCTGTGATCCATGTCCTCTCGACTAATTTCAAGGGTTGTAGCTGTTGTATTCGGTGTCGTTTATTGTACCACCTCCTTTGATTTTCCTTCTGAAAGTCCAGCTTATGTTTCCAGTCATTAGGTTTTTCTTTGTGGAAGGGGCTAAACCTACAGACTGTGGTCCTGACCTTCTATCCCAACATTGTCTGGGGAGCCAACCCCCCCCCCCCCCTTTCAGAGGTTCACTGCGGTACGCGAGCAGGGCTTCATTGATGTCCTCATTCTTTTTAAGCAGGATTTTTGCAGTTTTCACAGCAGCTTCAGTGCACACATTGGCATGACTATACAATGGACTGATGGTTCTATGATGAAATCCTGCCTGTCTGGCGACTTCTTGAAATTGTCCCTTGAACTGAGGCCCATTATCAGTTTGAACCACCTCGGGTATGCCGAACCTAGTAAAGACGGCTTTACAGTTTTCAATTACACTTTTTTCTGTTAAAGAATGAAGCTCAGGAAGTTAAAAATATTTGGATAAATAATCCACTATGAGCAGATACCATTTCCCACAACATTTCATCAGATCAATTCCCACCTTTTGCCAGGGGTAATCTGGGAGAGCTTCCTTTAAGAATGATTGTTTTGGTTTGCTGCGGTGTTCTAGACATTGTTCGCACTTCTCAACTACAGACTGTAATTGTGAGCTAAATCCTACCCACCAAACAGACTCTTGACTCCCAGCTCTGCATTTTGGTAACCCCAGATGACGTGCATGCAGCTGTTTCAATACATAGTCCTGCAAGGGAGGAGGAACTATCAAGCTGGTTCCTTTTAACAGGAACCCTTCATTGACCGAAATCTCCGCTCGATACTGGTGATATACAGCCAGTTCTGTGGGCAGGTCTCTTTGCCTTGGCCGACCCGTGGTACAATACTATATCAAGTTTTTGCACACAAAATCTGTAGTGTGACTCTGTTTGATTTGATCTAAAATCGTTTGAGCTACCGAAAACTTGGAAATTATCATGTTGACATGGGCTGATGTGTCTGGAGTTTGCTCCTCGCTTTCACTTTCCTCCCTCACCTTCCAGGGATTTCTTTACATACAATCTGAAAGCGCTAATTGTTTCCCTAACAGGTACGTAACCGAGTAGTTGTATTTCATTAGTCTTAGACGGAATCTTTGGAGTCTGGATTTGAAGGAGAGGTTTATGATCTGTATCCAGTGTGATAGGTACTCCTAATATATACTCCTCCAATTTCTCGCGGGGCTGCGGTGGCCGAAGGTCAGATCTCTGGCCTTCCACCAAGGCTATCCGGGTTCGATTTCCGACGGGGTCGGTCCCCGGATTTTCGCAAGTGGGAATTGTGCCGGACGATGCCGCTGGTTGGCGGGTTTTCTCGGGGACCTCCCATTTCCCCACGCCCATTCATTCCGGCGCTGCACCATACATCATGTCACCCTTCACCAGCGCTAAAGACCTCGATGTTAAGTGCTAACCAAAATCTCTCTCTCGCATGCTCTCCCTCTCTCGCTCGCCCCCTCTCTCTCCCAATTTCTCACATACACATGTTAGAGCCAGGGCTTCTTTTTCATTCTGAACGATTCTTTGCTTTGTTGCTGAGAGGACTCGAGAGCCAAAGCACACTACTTCTCTTGTGTTGTCTGTATTAATTTGAAACACTACACAACCCACACCATCAGAAGAGCTGTCTGCACTTACCATGAATTTTTTCTCCTTGTTGAAATGTGCAAGACAAGGTGCTTGAGTCATCAGGTCTATATTCTCAAAAGCTAGCTGCCGTGGTTGACCTCACCTGTACATGTTTTCCCTGTCAGTAATTCATTCAGAGGTCGTAGTATTCGGCTCTTACTTGGGATGAAATGCCACACGTAATTTACCACGCCTAGGACCCGTTGTAATTCTTGTTTGTTCCTGGGTTCCATGAACTCTTATCAAAGCTGAAATTCTACTGGCTTCCTGTAATCTCAAAACCCAAAAACGTTACTCTGTCTACCCCAAAAATGCTTTTGTCTTTGTTCATAGTTATACCCTTAGAACAGTACGTGGCTAAAACTTCCCGTAATGTGGCATTGTGCTGTTCCACCATCTCGCCAAACACTAACATATTGTCGATGTGTTGCAGCACATTTGGTAGCCCTTCTACTATTGTTGCGATTTTCATTCTAAAGTATTCCGGTGCTGCATTGAGTCCAAACGGTACACATTTGTACATATATCTCCCAAATGGTGTTATGAAGTTGGTTTATTGGTTGGCTGCTTGCACTTAATGGAACATGATAAAATCTTAAGTTTGCATCTATTTTGCTGAAAACAGTGGCACTTTTCAACTGTGACAGGGTATACTGCACTTTATGAATAGGGAACACTGCCCGTTCCACATATTTTTGAGTTCTGTGAAATCGCTGCAAATACGAACATCGTCACCTTTGGTGGGAAAGTCAACAGGTGTAATCACATCCAGTTGCATCATTTTATCCAGTTCTTTCTGCACTTTCCGCAAAGAGGCAGGGGTACAGTGCGCGGCATCGTCAAAGCAAAAGAGTTTGGCGTCGCTCTTGAGCTGGATCTCCATCTCCTCTGCCAGTTTTCCTAGTCCACCGAACACCTGTGAAAATTCGGCTGCGATGTTGACATTGTTAATGACTTTCACCACTTGGAGTGCCAGAAATGCTTCTTTCCCCAATATTGGATTGTGTAAGCTTTTTAATAAAATACACCTCGATTTGATGTTGACATCCTCTATGGCTCACTGTTAAGGTACTTGTACCTTCAACTGTCAACTGACATTCATTCGGTCCACATACTCTCATGTGACTTTTTTTGGCTGAATGTTAGTAGACAATGTGTGATGTCTGCCCCAGTATCAAAAGGAATTTTACCTCTCTCCTAAGTTCCTTTATCTCCAGTGCCACTGTAAAGGGATCCAGTTCCTTTGGCTCTTGACAAGGCTATACTTGTATGACAAAGTTCGTGGTAAAGTCTTCTCCTCTAGCAGGTTGCTCCTTAATGTAATGCACAAACCTTGAAGTCTTAAATTGCCGAGCAAAGTGACCTCTTCGGTTGCACGAATAACAAGTCACGTCTTGTGCTGGACAGTTGACCCCTTCCCCATGGATTCTGCCACACTTACTACAGCTTGTTGCTGGGTGACGTGCGTGTAAATATTCTGAGTTTGATGGATTTTTCTTTTGACGAACATCTTTACCATACAGTTTCACTCTAGCATAATGCTACGATTCTGTTCGGTTTTTTTTCCCTTATCCTGCTCGGCGCTTCACTTTCAGGATTTGAGTGGCCTTGGTCTCTCATAACTGTTGTTACTGGGCTGACTGCAGTTCACCTTGACGACACATGTTCACTGCATCTTGAAGTGTCAGGGAGCTTTGTAACTACATTCTCTTGCTAATGACATCACGCATCCCGCCGCATTCCCACTACGATACGATCACGTATGAGTTAGTCTTTCAATGGACCATGTTCACACGACCCGGCTAGGTTATGTAATGCTGTGATAGTCTTCTGCACATTCATCCACTTGTTGCGCCCGCGAGTTGAACTTAAGTGTTCAAATATTACATTAACCCGTGGTTTCAAATGCCTGTCAAAGACATCTGACAGTGATTCATATGTCCAACCAGTTTCAGGTTTTACTAGTGTCAAAACGATTTCATCTGCTTTATCACCCATCCAAGTAGAATAACAGATCAATTTTTTCCGCGTCGTCAACGTTTTGTATTATAACTCAAATTAAGGAAAGTGTTGAAGTGTAGTTTCCACTTAAACTAGGCATGCGGGTCTGTAAAGTCTAATGGACCTGGTGGCTTGATCTGAAGGTGTTACCAACGGGCGCGGGCGCGCCATAACCCGTACCGTTACTTTTCTCGTCCGACATTGCCCCGGAACTGCAGACGAAATACTAATCACTAAGGCCGACAGGGCACTAATGGGATACAATTTACCGCTGCCACCATGTTGTAAGATGACTAATAAACCTGTATTTCATTGTTAACATGGAGCGTCACCAATGACCTCAGAGTTGCTCGCCAATCATAGCTCTACTATTCTAGTCAATGATAAACAGGTGACATCTACACAAAGAAATTACGATGGGTTTCTACCTCCCCTATGAGGGTCGGAAGGCTGGGAATTTCATTTATACAAAATAATGTCCCTGTAGTCCAAGCAATGGGTAGTTTTACTTGGAAAAAATTCACGGAGAGTTGAAAATTGGCACAGAGGTACAGTTTTGCATTCTGAATAACATATTCAATTTGCGACCTCGACGCGCCTCCGCTCGCGCCGCCATATTGGAAAAATGGCGCCCGAAATAGATTTTTTGACAATAACTCGTTTCCTGTCAACTTTATACAAAAATGATCTTCACAAAAGTTGTAGAAAATTTAATTTCCTATAAGTTTTGTAAACACCATTTTTTTGTGGTGTGAATAGTTTTTTAATTAATCTACTTTTACTGCGACGCATTTGTGAAAATTGCACAAAAGCTCGCATATTTAGGCGATGTTATATTCGTTACTGATTATAACTGACACTTTTATACTCGTTTCCACACCACCATGAAGTAGAGTAATCGGCGCGCTTTTTTTATTGTGGTTTCCCCACGAGGCCTAATGCACGTACGTTGATGTCTTACTCTCTTCTTCGTTTTGATGCTCTGGTTGGAACAGTTGATTCCTCATCCTCTTGTGTAGTTCTTGACCAAGTGTCATCGTCATCTTCCGTACTGTCACCTTCTTTATCTTCTAAATTACATTTGTATTCGGATAGTTTATGACAGTTTCGTCTTCCTCTTCATCTGAGTCACTTAAAATATCAGCAATGTTGCCGCATGAATGTCCACTGCAGTAGGCTTACATGCAAATGACAGAACACTTTAAACCTGCCTTTCTGCAACCGCATCCTGTGCTGCACCCTTTTTTACACTTACAAGAAAGGAATTTAAGGAGAGCTTCAGGAACAGGGTCTTTAGTTGTTTTGACTGGTATCAATCCAGTCTTACTTCTCTTCCAACCCCATTCTTCCGGATTTTTGTGAACTCCGTACCATGTTTGAACATGATGGTATGTTCGAAGTGAATGTTGTTTTGCTGCTGATTCTGTAGGTGGAAGTGAAGCAAGATTCAATCTACTTTTAAAAACGGATCTTGTGAAATGCTGATATCGCAGAAAATTCAATGATGTTGTTTTTTATGGTCCCCATACAATGTTGTTAAGAATGATTCTCCTGCTGTTGCGATGATGTCGGGATCTGCTCCTTCGTCCTTGAATACTTGTATGGTTCGATTCAACTGCTCAGTTTGTTCAAGTATCTTCAAGAATTTCCTCTTTCCTTGCCCAAAAATTGCAGGTGTTATGTTACAGCCGCTGAAAGCTTGCAGAAACAAATCTGCCACTGTTGGCTTAGCTTGTAAACCTTGAGGAGAGTAAATTTGTTGCGTAGATTTACCTTTGCCTGGTTTTTCAAATACACATTTGACTGACCTTTTTCCAAGGCTACTAATAGAACAAGGAGGTCTATGTCCTCTCCCACAATGAAAACAGTATCAAATGAAGAGGCCATATTTATAGCAGTTCTTACGATCAGTGTATCAGCATCTTCTGTTGCCTGATAAACTACAAAATTTGAAATTTCAAATCTCCTTTTGAGCAAGGAAATGAGGCGGCATTTATTTTTTTCGTTGGCCAGAAATTTTGGCTGTGTGAATGTCGTGTTCATTGATTCGTCGAAAAAGACATCTGCAGAAGACTCCTTGCTTGCTCGGCGAAGTCGTTAAGCACTCTTTGTGCTTTTGCTTGCTGCATCAGTTGGATATCCATAGAATACAATGATAGCATTCAAACCATAATTAATGTCTTTCCACAAATTGTACGTATCTTGTGCAAATATCTGAAAAAGATTCGTTGCGATGCCATTGAATTCTGTGTAACAGAAACCCACCATCTATAATATGAATGCTGCTTCCACATTGCAGATCTCTTGAAGCTGGAGTAAAAACACTGTAGAGAGATGATTTGGTGCCTTTGTGGATTCCATCCTCAGTAAACAGCGATAAGGGAAATGGAGAAAGTTGAAATTGAAGGTAAATTTGTAACTCTTCATCTGATTTTTTTGCAATATACATGCTATGAAAAATCAGTAGTGGATCAATTGGGACTGCGACATTTGCTATTCTTAGACTGCTATTGGCAACTCTAAGAGGAATTACTCTATCCTTTCGCTTAAATCGAATGGAGTCGAAATCCCTACCAATTATGTTAGAGATCCCAACTGTGCCAATCTCCTGAGACAAGTAACAATTGATATGCTAACCTCCTACAACTCCAGTGCTTATAGACATTATATCGCAAGTTTTTGGAAATGGATGGTGCTGAGTTAACCAGTCGGTCAGTTTTTCGAGATCTTCATTGTAACATGAGCAGCGAGATTTTCTCATGTCAACATGCTGTTCGTTTGATTCCAGAGATACTCCACAAAATCTTTCAATCTCGTCACACACATTATGTAGAAAAGCCATCCCTAGTGTCCACTTTGTCAAGACACTATCTAATATCACACGTCCATGAGTAAGTCCACCAACACGTTTCATGGTACTCATTAAAATTTGTTCGATGGTCATGCCAGACCATATTCCTGACTAAAACTTTTCAGTGCATCTTATGGTAAAAAAATCCATTTCTTGTAAATAGTTTGTATTCTTTAGAATCTATTCTTTCTTCCAAATGCAGCATATCTTGCAAATATAAATGACAAGACTTTGCATAGAAGTAGTGACCACTTGCGTGAAAAAATGGTAGCATATTTTGGACAGTATCGAGATGAAATTTCCAGTTTCCCATTCGTTCTGCTTCAATGAACTGCTTCGTCAAAGTCACCATTCTGAAATATTGCATCCATAATTTTGCAGTGGGTCCATAAAATTCTATTTTACGAAGTTCATTCTTAAATTTCTCTTCAATAATTTTGAAGAAATCTTGCTCGCCTTCTGTAAGAATTGCAGTCTTGTCGAGGTCTTTGAGCACATTTTTCATCGCAAGATGATCCTCTTCACTGAAATCAATCGACTGCAAGATAATATTTGCCAAAGCAAGGTGGCAAAGAATGTGAGCTCTAACTGCGTGAGCATATGCATGTCTTTTAAGCAATTTCTCCAACGAATTTTGTGCATAGATAGTCTCAAGAAGATCCTTTAGGCCGCTTCCAGCCATTATGTAACCTATACATCCTATGAAAGACATTAACAAATGAAATTCTCTAAGCCTTACGACAACATTTCTTAAGCCATCTTGACAGCAGGTGGAGGAAACATCCTGGGCTTTCATATAAAGTGGCTGATCGAAAGACACAAAACATGTAGGCCTACTCTGATTCAATGACTCACATTTTTTTGATGCAGAAATGAGAGCAGTATAAATAGTATCGTAGTCGCTAGGTGGAGCATTGATGAAAGGAAGGCATAGCACACATGAACTAGAAAAAGGCTAGCGAGCTGTTGCTTGTTCCATGAAGCCATTCCATCCAGGTATTGCTGGAAACTTTGCCCATTTTCCATACAGCCAAAATAAATCCGAAGGTGAAGGCACTATTTCGGTTGCTAAAGGATTAATGTTTTCTAAGTTTGCTACATTTATAGCTTTTAGTCCTGATTCTTTCTCTCTTTCAAAAGCCGACAGTGAAATGGATCCAAACTTCCCCACAACTTTCGTTGATGGCATTCTGGAAATACGTTCAATACTCTGATCTGAAATGGAGTGGTACAATGAATGCCTCCCAATGCATGAAATGTGCCTAATCCATCTAATGCAATATTATTAAAGTCAGCGTTGTCAAATACAAACTGTGAGAATGCATTCGGCTATATCATGATACTTGGGCGCATGATTGTCGAAACTTCAAAAAGTACAGTTTCACTGTATGTTGCAGAAAACCCTAATGATGATAATACATCTAGTAGCTGTCTTGATCCGAATTTATTGTACAAGAATGTAGCCACTCCAATTTGTAATGGCGACAAAAATGACCGAGGTCGCACTGCAGAAATGACTGCATGTGATAGAGCAGTGCACTTTTTTCCCCCACTTTTCTGGAGAATTTCTCTTATTCTTCAAAATAATCTCCTGAAAAAGCATGCAAGGTTTCCAGTATTACTGTATTCACTTCTTGCAAGAAACTGTCAGAAGGTGGGAACTGATTTGTTTCATACACCTGCGATCGAATATCCTCCAGGACAATCGAAGCTGCAGCTCGAACAATACGTAATCGTTCTTATTTGGGATCTGACTTCTTATTATTGTACCAAGCGTCAGTTAGCAATTTGTAGCCCGTGTTCCGGAAACAGACGACCGGTGACTTGTTTCCTGTAACAGCAATGAGAATATCATCTCCATACTTTTGTAATAATCTTGCTTTCACTGTTTTGACATCTGGACGATAATCTCCTTCTATTTGATCCATTAAATCACTCAAAAGAAATTGACATTCGTCTGCATTCTGTTCTAGATACTAATAAATACTTTCCATCGCATCTCCAACATTCGTAGCTGATGGGCGACCTCTTTTTTTTCTCTCAGCGATGGTGGACTGTAGAACTTTTTCATATACGAACTGTGGTATTTACCATCGGCTGCAACTAAATCAGAAATGGGCTGAAGCCGATGAATTACTGTTTGCCCCCATTCATCATTTCGAGTTTCAGCTAATTTTACCCATTTTTAAAATTAAAGACTAAACTAGCTGACCGCAAGAGTGATGCAGAAGAACTCGTGTATCACTTATCCGATGCAATGCTGACACAATCAATTTCTCATTGTTGTAATACTTTCGACATGCTTCGTGAACAATCACAGACCCAAGATTCTGTAAAAACCTTTCGCTTTTGCTGTCTCTTCTTTTAATACTCGACTGTCTAAAAGTATTTATACCTTTCTTTTTCACATTACAAGTGTTTCCATATTTTAAGTCTTTTTCGCAGATGAAGCATATCTGCTCTGTAGCAGACATGGCCACTGTACACTAAAGATAGAATATGCGCCTATACAAGAAAAATTATGTAGTTAATCCATATTGTTGTTTTCTTACAACAACGCACAACAATGACTTTTATGTAGAAAATACTCGAAATATGATTAACTTTTAAATTCAAACGTTTACGTATTCATGTCATCCTTTGAGAGCAACACAAAAATGGATAATCATAAACTGTGCCCCCGTCACATACATACTCGTGTTGTCCGATTATTGGTTAATGTCCATGGGCTACACATCTCCAGGTCTAATGCGGTTACTTATCCAATACTGAAACGTCGTAAATATTTACAGTACATAAAAGAAGAAAAAACAAGAATAATTAAAAGTTATCTTCTCTAGTTGGTTTTACCAAAATATAAAATCCTCTTTTCTGACGTTTCACTGAAGGACGTCTATAAAGGAATAACAAATCAGTTAATAATTGGAAATGCAACAAACAAAAATACCCAACATATTCTGGTTTCTGGCAGTAATGTGATACTCAGTTGTCCTGTCTGCAAAATGGTGGCGAACAGTGGCGTGCAGCAACAGTACCATTGGAATTCACCAGCGAAGATTCAGGTCACTGTCATGTATACTTGTAGATCACTATCGCTGAAGAGGTGTCTATCGTTCTTTTGTTCGTTTCTACGAACACGCTCCGTTATGGAGAGGGTAGTGGCATTTCGAAGGCGTCCGTACCTCGCTTCCCATAGAAACGCCAAGGTTTCATGCTTTCCAGACTTTTTGTATAAAAAACGCTAGCGCACAGAGAAAGTAATTTGCGACGAGAGACTAAAGTTCCATTCTTGGCAGACTGGCAGTGTGAAATAAAAAAAAAGTAGTAAAACACATATGTATTTTAATTGAAATTAAAACAAAAGGCACGTGCACTCGGAATAACGTTTAAACGAGTAAATTAGCTTTTAAATGCATAATTATTCGATAACGTGTAAAAAGTTTCCGAAATAAACGCGCTGTTGTACAATTTTTACAAATGGGCGACATTAAATTAGATTAATTAAAAAAAAATATTCACGCCACAAAAAAAAAATAGTTTAAACAAAACTTATAGGAAATTTAATTCTCTACAATTTTCGTCCAGATCATTTTTGTATAGAGTTGACAGGAAACGAGTTATTGTCAAAAAGTCTATTTTGGGCGCCATTTTTCCAATATGGCGGCGCGAGCGGAGGCACGTCGAGGTCGCAAATTGAGTATGTTATTCAGGATGCAAGACTGTACCTCTCTGCCAATTTTCAACTCTCCATGAATTTTTTCCTGGAAACCCCAATTTTAGTTCCCTATTGACTGGGCTACTGTGTGTGTACTGGGTAAATTCAAGAACATAATGATATCAACCTATACACCAGCTCGTGACTTAACCGAGATCCTTGTGTGATGAGACAGCAAAGTAAATTATGGTTTGAGTGAAAAAAAAATCGATCTTGGTGCCCACACACACTCAGGTTTCGATTGTACATAATAACCACAGCCTATTCTACCTCTGCTCTTCCCTGGAAAATCTCACCTGTTTTTATTTTTAATGACTTTTGTATCACAAGATTTACCACTGTAATTTGGTTTAGTTGTCTATAGTTTGTTTGTCGAAAATTATAACCACCTTTGGCATTGCCATCTCGTGAAAGATTATAGAATTAGTTAAATTAGAGTTTGGAAATTGTCTAAAATTAAATTTGGTTGCAACTGGTCCGATAGTTCAACAAAATAGAAGATGTTTGGTCAGACAAATCTACATAACCTTTTTCAGTATTGTAGTCAACAATTATAGGTTTCTGCAATTATGTAATTTTTTTAAAGCACATTACACTTAAACCACGACAGACACTTTTCTGTGGTTAGGAATAACACGCCCTATTTATCCTTATCCTTCAATTTTGCATCAATCTTTTTCTGACATTGTTGCGTTTCATTCTCTCCTCAGGGGCCGCGGTGGCCGAGGGGTCAGACCTCTCGCCTCCCACCAAGGCGATCCAGGTTCGATTCCCGCCGGGGCCGGTCACCGGGTTTTCGCATCTGGGAACCGTGCTGGACGATGCCGCTGGTCGGCGGGTTTTCTTGGGGATCTCCCGTTTCCTCCGCCCATTCATTCTGGCGCTGCTCCATACTAACATCATATCACCCCTCACAGCGCTAAGACCTCGATGTTGAGCGCTGACCAAAAATCACCCACTCTCTCTCTCCCGCCTCCTCGTAGACCCTCGTGTCTTAGTTCAGCTTTAGTAACAGCAGATGGGTTTTTCTTGGTAATAGTAGCTGTGCAAGTTTATAGTTGGTGCAATAATTGTAAGCAAACAGAGTTCACGTCATGCAGCCAACAAAGGGTCCATTAGTTCGATCGTACTTTTTTTTTTTGTAATTGTTTAGAATGTATTGCATAAATTCTGGAAAACCACGGATACAAACTGGGCAAACATTGCTTGAAACTATTTACACCATACTAGTGTGTTTTGCGGGGGATGTATTGCCGGAAACTAAAACGGCCACTGTATGGAACCATGGATTCGTCTATTGTTACATGTTCACCTGGATCGTGCAACATGAAACGTATCTTTAGTACACTAAGTAAATGTTCAATTTCGTGAAGTTTGTTGTTAAGTGGGCTGTGTCCATTGCCTGACAAGTGTATACGAGACAAACATAATTCGGTTCATAAAACAGCTAACCTCATTTCCACACAATTCGTTTTGGAAACATTAGTCGCCTGAGGGCTTTTTACCCAATCCCATCCGAATTATAAGGTGTAAAAACAAATTCATTTCGTCTGTCTCTTTCCAAGAAGTTAGCCTACTGTAGGGTGTTAACTGGTATGCCGTTATTTTCTTGGCAATTTATTGTTTGGCATAATGATTCGTTTCTGTAACGTCAATACCCATAGTCTCTTCATCAATAAAGATGAACATTGGGGGCATTATAATGTTCAAGTGACAAGCATAAGCCTCAAACTAGACAATCACACGTGTATTATAATTATGCACATGACATAAGATCGTAGACTAGAAATGCATCAAATTGATACGCACGGCAGTTATAAGTGTTAACACTAAGTCCAAATCAGGGTACAGGTCGTTCGGAATAAAGTGAGCACAAAAAATTTGACCCTTGAAAAATATCACTAGCCGTTGTTGTAATGAATTCAACAGTAAACATAGTTGCCTTACTGCTTGTATGGTTAGCAGCATATTTGCCAAATATAGTTTCCAGTAGTTTCCTATTTCAATACAACAATACTTAAAATAATAAAATCAACGTATATTTAAATACTTGTATTTATAATTAATTATTTATTTTTCAAACTATATACGTTCTTACCGACCGCACAATGGACAACTGGAGGTACACGCCCTCTGACATCACACCGCAGGGGAAGAGTACTGTGGGAAACAAAGCTTGTTTACAAACATGCTGATTTGTTAGTTGGTGACGGCAGAAAAAATATTTTTTTGCACTCACAGACTTGCATGCAAGTGTAAAAAATATTAGTTTCATTTCATGTACGCAAATGCATTACATAATTGTTTACCTGAAAAAATGGCAAATTCCAAACAAATAGTCAATTTTCTTTACATACATCTCATCCGGGACATGTGAAACCAAACGCCTGTAACTGTATGAAGGTTATGTTCGGTTGCGGTATCCATGGAGGTAGGAACTGTATCCCACACCAGATTGAAGCTCCGCTTTATTTCAAGTCGTCCATTTATCCTACACGTGCAAACATCAAGTGACGTGTCCAGAGAGGTTAGACATTTCCCGTCGCTAGACGATACGCGCGGAAAGATACGAATTGCATGAAAATATAAATTCAGAAGGGCTTTCTTGAGTGCTGACTTTTTTCCGAATTGGGTATTATGCGCTAGCAATCGTTGGTACCCGATGCCCACCAAAGGGAGAATTTTCGGACACCGTAAATCTTACCTTCCTACTTACTTTTTTCGACACCTCGCAGATACATATACGGCGTAGTAAATAATCCACTTGAATGACGTGTAAATGACAAAAGGTTACTGCTCCTTCACTCTGGCTTTGTTCATTGCTATGTTAATCACTCAAAACAATGATGATGTGACTCCGTCAGACAAGAACAAAGGCAGCTTATCTGGTTGATTATCGCTAATCTGTGTTTAATCACGTCGTGCTTTTACTTGAATGTCTTTTTTGTAGACCTCCGCTTATAAGCCATGAGGCTAACATAAAGGGGCGCCATGTGGGCAATGGTGCATATGAAACAGAAAAAAATACTAAAATTACATGGTTTCTAGAAGAGTGGCTGCTTTGATTGCCTGCTTAAAGATACATATCTTAATACGAATATTGGTATCTGAGATATACATTTCAGAAATTTGGCAATTTTTAAATTTAAAAGTCCGTAATTAAAAAAAATCATATTCATTGCAGGTTTTTTACATGTGATACTGTTCTTCAAAGTGAGTCATTCAATTTCGTTAAGTTAATCAGGTTTTCCTACCTTGTTTAAAACCGTTTTATGCAATTTCGGACTTTGACATGCCATTATACAAAAACAAAGAATGCTAAATAAATTTCACTATGGTAAAAAATTGTTTCAGTATATGCCTACAAAACAATGTCTCGTACAATACAACAATCATTAAAACTATTACAAATTTTCTGTGTACCGGCCCCTTAAGGGGCCTCCCCTTCAAACACTTTGCAGCGCGTAATGGCTATTCTTTTGGTTGACTAAACTACTTAACGCAAAATATATTTGTATGTCTGCGAAAACAAAACGCACTTTAAACTATGTAGCTACACTTTTACATATTCGGCACGTTAATTAAAAACATTGTTTTCGTGCCCCTCAAAATGGTTAAAAATGGATTTTCCAGACTATCGTGTACGGAAAAAAAAACCTTATTCGAAAAACCCAACTATAGAAACAAGCGTTATACATCCCACACACATGTTAGCTTACTGCAAGCCTTGCATTTGACTTGCAGTTATAAACTTGCTTAGGTAGGCTTACTGCAAGCCTTGCATTTGACTGGTATACCAGGCTTTCTGCAAAAGTATTTTTTAGCTTGCAGGCTTGCATGACAAGCTTTCTGCAAGTGTATTTAAGAAAATTGCTTGCAGTTAAATTTATTGTTACTTTGTGTTAAGCTTGATGACTTACAAGTTAACCTTAAATGAAGTTTGTTATGTAAGCTTGCAACAATTTAATAAAGTATCAACTAGGCAACCTGCAGCAGGCTTGTAGCTAGCTTTTAGGCTTGTCGTGACACACTTATTGCAAAGTTGCTGGTTTGCCTTGATATGCTTGCAGCAAGTTTGTAGCAAGCTTTTTCTGCTGTCTGGGATGTAAGCTAACACCAGCTTGCATTTCACTTGATTTTGGCTTGCGATAACAAGTTTGCGACAAAACTGTATTTAACTTTAATTAGACCTACATAGCAAGTCTGGTCATGTGATATGCTGCAAGCACCCTGTCCCCTATACTAAACTGGTACTGCATTGAAATTCATGAAATATTTTCTAAGTGCCCATCAATAATGATCGAACTTGATTTAACCTTAACTTTGTAAATGAACAAGCACTTTAAATAAAAAGTAACATAGTTTCACATGCTAGCTAAACCAACTATTACGATATTACGTATAACTGCAAGTAAACTGATATCGTTACTGTTGTTAGTAAATTCACAAACATCAGCATTTCCATAACAAAGTTCGTTCTTTTACAACCGAATCACACTACTACAACTCTTAAGTATTTGCAATAGTCCAGTGGTTAGCATACCTGCTTTGAAGCTAAGGGTCATAGTTCCAATCTCGGTACAGGAGCCGAAATTTAATGTTCAGTAATTAACATCACAAGTCGATGAACAAGCAATGTTTAAGATGTAAATTTGCATGCTAGTGAAAATATTGCAGAATAATAAAATTTTGATTTCTTCAGGCTTGAAATTTAAGTTTGCAGCAGTCTTGCAAATCAAGCTTGCGGCAAGTTAGAAATGTGTAAACTAGGCAACTTGCAGCATGCTTGTAACAAGTTTATTGGATTGCCATTTCATGCTAGCTGCAAGGTTACTGGCTCGCATTGGCAAGCTTGCTACAAGCTTGTATCAAGTTTTTTTCTGCTGTCTGCGGTTTGAACTATATTGCCCACAAATAAAATATTGTAGTCGCCGCTTAAAGTCCCATAGGAAAAAGGATAACAGTAATCACTGCAAGTCAACTAAGTAGCTTGTGCGGAGGGGCGATAATGTATTAAGCTGGATTCACAACCATATGTAGCGTACGTGCGTACAAAAGTAGAAACACCAAGTGTGCATGCTAGCATTCACATCCTCGCGTAGAGTGCGTACGTATGTAATAGAGTTGATTTATCTTGAGAACATAAGTAATTCAATTCGCTTGGAAAAATAAAAATAAAGTACGATAATCTATTGCTGACATTTTGTTATGACATAAACAATTTCCGCGCGTCTAGATTAAATGTTGTGTATCCAGTCTATAATACGTAACGTACGTGCGTGTGTTCGTACGTACGTTGAGTTTGGTTGTGAATCCGCCTTTACACACGTCGGTTAGTGACGCTCTTGACGCTCCTGCCTCACACACACACGCACACATACACACAAACGCAGCCTCTAGCGATCGATAATAGTTGTTTTCGCGTTTTTTTTTTAAGGTACGAAATTCTAGGCGTAGTATTTTTTTTTTTTTTTTTTTTAAAGATATACACGAGTAGAACACACCTCTATATTTAATAGTACGTCATAGAATGATAGGGTCACAAATGAATGTCTCATAGACAGGGCCAACTTTAAGCCTCTAGGCGCCCTACCCATCAGTCTAAGGACCTCCGCAGCCTCTGTTTTCCATCTTTCCTTAACAACTGACGTCCTTTCCTCGTTCCCAGCATCACATTATTTGAAGTATTCTGCTCTGTCCTCTCGCTACGTATAATAATAGTAATAACACAATAATAATTCAGGTTAATTGTATCTCAGTTATTTGAAAATAATTAGGTGGGTTGGGCATAGAGCAATTAAAAGTAATAGAGACAGCGTAAGTCAACAATGCCGAAAATAATGTCAGTGAAACATTTTTTACTCGTCGCCGTATTGCAAAGTTCTTCGCGCGTTCTCCTCAATAAAAGTACGTCCTTGCGAAAATTGCGCCCTATGCCCTGGCCTAGTGGTAAATCCGGTCCTGCTCATAGGGATGAGTTGCCGGCGAGAAGGCTTGGCGTGATGCACATACTGGGACGTCCTTACAGCTTCCACGATTCTAGGCCTTGACAGCGCAACATGCATCCAGGCTGCTACCTTAATGCCAACAATTGAGCAAACTTTCAAAGATAGACTCATACATCTTATCCAAGTTTACAGGGAAAAAAAAAAACAGATATAACGAAAATTAAATCTGACAAATTTATTGGTGTACGTTATTTTAGCTGTTAACGTTTGGCTGTTACTACGAGAATAATTATTACTGTATTTAATTTACGATTGTGATGTTTAGTTCTGAATGATTATTAAAGACATGCCTCGCTTTAACGGTTAGTAAACTTGCCGGACGTAACATTTCGTAACTCTACGTCAGCCAATAGATAGTTATTTGAGCAAATTTATAGTGGAGTGTACATGACTGATTTGAAAATATTTTGCCTGATTTTTAAGTGGTAATTCCACAGTCAAATCTGACTATACCGGATGTTCAGAAACAACCAAACACATCGCGTGAATCCTGAGCTGAGTAGGAAACGCAAATGTTAGTGGCAAAATGTTGTACGATAACATTTTAACTGCGCAGTGTGGTGATATAGCACTGTAGTTATTCATCTCTTGCGTTTCACAGATAACTTGTTTATCTTGTTACTACTTTTCTGCAGGTTAAAATCCCGAGCACTCCAAACATATTACGCTTATTTGACGGAACGTACTTATAATAGTATTTAGTTTTGTAATATCTTTGGCTTATCATTGTTCATATAGGGCACCTAACTTTATTTCTGCTTCTAAATTTGGAATATTTCACTGTAATTAAATTTGCAGTTCAGAACATAAAGACGGCGGAGAAGATGTGTGTGTGTATGTATGTATGTATGTATGTATGTATGTATGTATGTATGTATGTATGTATGTATATATATATATATATATATATATATATATATATATATATATATATGGTAGTTTCGTTGAAAATTGCTAGAGTGGGCCGTTTTTGAGAAAATCGTATGTCAAATTATAGGATTTGTCGTAACATATGCACGCATTGCGACTGTCTTGCAAGACAGTGAGTGTAACCAAATTAATAGGTGTATCGCATTGATGTGGTTCGAACGGCTTCAATTTGTAATGCGGATGGAGTAACAGCAGGATGTTTAGTACGGTAAAACAGTTACACTCTGTGGTCAACGAGTGAGTGAGAGATTTCGATCAGCGCTTAACATCGAGGTCTTAAGCGCTGGTGATGGGTGACATGAGGTGAGTGTGGAGCAGCGTCGGAATGAAAGGACGGGGGAAACGGGAGATCTCCGAGAAAATCCGTCGGCCAACGGCATCGCCCGCCACGATTCCCACAAGCGAAAATCCGGGGACTGACCTCGCCGGGAATCAAACCCGGATCGCCTTGGTGGGAGGCGAATGGTCTGACTATTCGGCCACCCCGCCCCTCTGTGGTCAACGAAACTGCAATACTAAAGTAAAACCATCAAGTTTATGGCAATGTTATGCAAGTTCTACAAAATCGCACATCCAGGTAACCTTGCCGATAATATTGAACTCGGATCGCTATAGTCTAATGAGTGCATGAGTGCGTCCTGACCGCTATACAAAGAAGATCGCAAATCAGTCTAAAAGTGATGCTACAAAAAACGTCAGTTGGTGGGTAGACAGTTAATAGTTTGTCACTTGCAACAATTGCCGCAACACTTACATACATTTGCTACTGACAGTTTCGTGACCCAGAGTGCTGCCTGGTGTTAGATGTACAGTCATGGACACAAAAAGTGGGCCACTGAAATAATCAAAGTCCACATCGACAATCATCGGCTGTGTGCAAGTGGGAGCCTGGCATTCAGGCAACCTGCAGAACAACGAATAGCGGTGCGCTGGAACTGCGCTGTAATCGTAAAATACAATAATGAAGTTACGAAAGTGCAAAAATTTTCCAATAACTGGATAGTAACCGTTACCCATATTGTATCAAAATGTGAATATTCATTGCACGCAAGTAGATGGAAAATGCCGATACTGGGGCAGGGGAGGGGGGAGGGGGACTGGGGGACACACGGCGGCCATCTTGGATGATGTCACCGCCGCCATCTTGGATTGCGCCACTTCCGGTCGCCATCTTGTTTCCGGTCGCCATATTGGATTGCGTCACTTCCTGCCACCATCTTTGATGACCTCACCCTTGTCGGCCATCTTGTATTCTAGAATTTTCTACTCTTGTCATTCCATGGCTCCCAAGACCAACTCCCCTCCTCTGGCTACCCTCGAATTTTCTACTCGTGCTCTATCATTCCATCTTCGCAGCTCATGCTCTGTCATTCCTTGGCTCCCCAGACCAACTTCCATGCTTTGGCTCCCCTATGGTCTCAATTTTCTACTCATGCTCTGTCATTCCATCTTCTCAGCTCATGCTCTGTCATTCCATCTAGTCCCCAGACCAACTCTCCTGCTATGGCTCCCCTCAAATTTTCTACCAGTGCTCTATCAGTCCATCTTCTCAGCTCATGCTCTGTCATTCCATCTCTCCCGAAGAATCGGCCATGGCCTGTTGACTCCCTAAACCAACACCCATCCATTTGTCGTTCTACTCATGCTCTGTCATTCCTTGGCTCCCCAGACCAATCCCCCTGATCTAGAATTTTATACTCATGCTCTGTCATTCAATCTGGTCCCTGCCCCTATGTGATTCTCTTGCTCTATCTGGCGCACAGCATATTCCTCTCTCTGCTACAGTGGCGGTCCCCAGACCAGTCCCTCCACTCTGGCTCCCCTTCCCCCATGCTCTGTAGATTCAGTCACCCCTGCCGACCCATGGGTTGGTAGGCAAGTACTGAGATACTATAAATTGCGAGAGTCCAAGACAGAGCTATGACATTCATAACTATTTCAGTTTTTTTAAACCCTGTAATAGTATGCTATGTAAATATTGATTGCGTGTACATGGAGATTATGAGAGCCCAAGACAGAGCTATGACATTAATCAGTTTATTTAAACCTTGTAATAGTGTGCTATGTAAATATTGATTGCGTGTACATGGACTGTTGCATCTGATGCTCTTTAAGGAAAGTTATGACAGGCATATGAAATAACGTCTCACAAACACACATTGTTAAATTTAAAGAAAATCACATTTATTAAATTACTATTTACACAATATACAAAAAAACACTATTATTCTCGAGTCGGCTGGGCAGGTTCTCGCCCTATCAATGTCCTGAGGTGGACAAGGACTTCCTCCTGGAAGTGAGCTGTGGCGGTGTGGCGGATCTCTGCCATGGCATGCTGGGCCTGCAGTTGGAGCCGCAGGTCCAGAATCTCCTCCTGCTGACCCCGAACATGGGCCCGCAGTGCAGCGATCTCTCGCCTGACCTCCTCACCCACATCGCCACCCTCTTCTTCACCGTCGGAGAAGGCGCCAATGTCCTCATCACTGTCGTCCTGCTCCTCAACCACAGGCACCATAGGTGCCACTGCCATCACAGGTCACACTGGAGTGTGAACTCTCTTCGGAGCAGGCCCAGAGAAGTTGGCAGGCCGTTTCCCTGGCCCAAAAACACCAATGGATTCCACCCTGCTGGAGACATTAGCATCCTGCTGCTGTATGAGAATCTGAGTTGATGGTGATGGTAGTGGTGGAGCTGATGCCTGACAAGCAGACACCCCCACAACAGCGTCATACACCTCGTCCAGAGCACAGTCGTCATCGCTGTCCCACACATACATTTTGCTCGACATGTTAACGTAGACTGAAGTCACAAGAGCTCCTCGCTGTACACATCCCCTCCCATCCAGCCAAGACCGCACTACCCCTCCCTTCATGTGGTCACAATCTACGTCTCCAGTCTTAGGGTTGACCCAGGTGCCACCAAGTCGGCTAGTTAATGGGATGGTCTCAACCTGCACGCTAGCTACTATCTGGAGTGGTGGAGCATGAGTCAGGGGGAGGGATCCATGCGTCGCCGAGCTTAATGACCTAAGCCATCACATCGTCGGACAGTCCTGCTCCTCGCGAGGGCGAGATGAGAAACTGCATGCCTTACCCCATTCAGCTTATCGCCTCGAGTTTAAACTTGTTCCAAGTTTGTCATCACTGGATGCCCTTTAGGCACCCCAAAAGCCATGTGACGTGTCAAGTTTATTTTGCATTTGTGCGACATAGTCATTTATGAATGTATGCATATGTAATATTCAACCAGCTAATAAATTACAATTAAAAATATGTATGTTTGCACGTGTCTGAGCCTTCCCTCACACTTACCATCTGCATATTAACTATGCAGACAGTTCCCCGAGGCTTGGTTGGGTCTGGGCAATACAATATGCTGATAAAACTTTTTTGCAAGCATTATCAGCATATTGTACAGGCGGTTTAGAGGCCGAAAAATGAAAACTTCCCTCTTGGAATTGGTTTTCTAACATCAAAGCGGACATGGAACGCACAGAAAGATGACAGCAAAAGAAGAAGAGAAAGGATGGATAGATAGAGGAAAAGAGAATAAATAAAGTAATAGAATGAAATGCGAGTACAATACTGCCGGCAATAATTGCAGTGTGAATTATATGTATAACAGTTTCACATTCACCAACTCTGATGCATGAAATCGTAAATTCAAAATAGTGGATGTCTGTTCTAGGTGATGAAGTAATCTTCTTTCACGATGCCAGAACTCTCGCACTCTTAGCGTACCCTCACCTCTTACCACCCAGCAAGCAGCCGAAACTGACTTCCCTGGAATGATCGCCTAGATCATTGGGCACTGAGCACAAGAGCCTTACATCTTCAAGCCGGCATCTCAGTGTTGAAGTTCATTGATGATGGTGTTGAAGCTCATAGCAATGAAAAATCTTGATGTAGTGCTGAAAAACATGTAAACTACTAACTAGTAAAATAAAAAAAAACACGCATCTTGAGCAAAGGATGATGATTCTTAGCCGACTTTAAAACCATATCGTACGGTGTGAAGACCATCTGCACAAATCTGTCGCTTGTTGTCCATCCACATGAGTGCCAGTTTATTGGTGCATTGCGTATATATTTCATGATGGTATGATCTGATGTTGTTGACAGTTACTAGCATCACTTGCTGTTCCATCAGTATATGCTTATAGTCCTCGAAAGACATTGTGTTTGTAACAACACATTTTTGGATTCCTTTGGCCCTCTTAATTTCTTTGCTGGAACACTTGTACGTATACAGTTTGGCTCTCAGCCCAACAAACTCGGACATGTCGTCTCCACCACACTCATCCTTGAACTTGCCAAGCACCTTTTTGTTGGCAGGTGAATAGCAAGGATGGGTGGGTGGATATCCCCTCATGTCAAATTCGGACATGAATGCTGGGTCTGAGAGCAGATCTTGGTAGAAATTGTTGGTTTCAATCTGGTACACAAAGGAATCCGTGTCCATGTATGCCAGCTCCAGCTTACCGGCATACCTCGGTTTCATCACATCATAATGAAACCGGTACATCAATGTTTTCGAGAGATCGAGTACTGCAAATCCCGCATAAA
>PNEQ01003995.1:0-10372 GCA_003012365.1 Medauroidea extradentata
ATTGAAGTGCAATACTGTGTGTGATATATTTTTGTTAGTCTGTAGTAATGTAAACAAATATGGCATCGCCGACTCAAACGTTTGTTTACAAAAACATAACACAAAACCTACGCATATTTTATTTATTTAAGATACTGTTACATTTGTCATTAACAGAAGTACGTAAATATGATTCATTTTAGAGGTAAGAAATTGTGCTGTTAATCAGTTTTCCTTCAAATTCAAATTTTTCAAAATTCATCACATAATGGTCGCACCCGTGTTTTTTCAATAGAATTTTGGTAAAATAGTGCGACGATTATGCGATGAAATACGGTATATCGTAACTGAAGATGATCGTGCATATATATCCAGTGGCCGTCATCTCAACTTCTATTAGCAACACTGTAGCAACATTTATTCTGACCAATTACTGTAGGTAAAAATCAAGAGGCAGTTTATTTCAGTTTTTATTTATTTATTATTCATTACTTATACTTCCAGGGCAACCTACCTAAATTTTTGTTCCTTGATTAAAATTGTTTCTATTTCTGTTCATTGCTGAGTATTTAAATTTATTTGTGTAATTCACCTGGTGTTATTGTATTTGTGTGTAATCACCTATTAGTAGGAATGACATTCTTTTTATTCTCTGCCTACAATAATGCAGCGATTACAAACCTTCAACATTCACATGGATTGGTTGAAGAGGACGAGATATTTTCTTTGGCAACTAACTAGGTGTCCTGGAAACAGTGTTTTGGGAGGGAGGACTATCTATACGAAAAATAAAACAGTAACGTAAGTTGCCTTGTATAAAGTTGTTCATTTTATGGAAATCAAAAAATATATAATTTTTGATTGAAGTTATGCAGTACTTTCATTTTTTCATTTGAGTATCAAAAACTTACAGCACAACATAAAGTTAAATTTTAAATTTCAGGTATTTATGTAGGTACAGCTGAACCCGTTTTGTTACACTCCTCAAGAGACCTAGAAGAATTGCTGAAAAAATACAAGAAAGTGTAAAAAGTAGAAATCTCTAATTTAAAAGTGGCATATGAGACAACGAAAAGCAGGTTTTAATGTGGTGAATTTTGTGAACACAGAAAGATGTAAAAAAGGGGTTCTACTACTTTCAGAGCCTAAGTTCAGGATTTAACTTTGTTGCTCAAAAGTACTTTTTCTTGTGGAACACAAAACAATGTTAAGGAGGAATTACTGTAACATGTGTCTGTCCAGTTGAAAAACGATAAGTAAGGTGATGAGCTGAAGTAAAGTAGGAATATCACTGTATGAACAGATCTCGGAGTGTGGGATAAATACAGAAACTAACAAGAGCACTTAGCCTCACGGACACCTTAAAACTGAATGATCTACACTAGGGCACAGTTGCTGATCATCATTCACCTTCCGTCATCCCTCTACATTACTGGCCTAATTGCTGCTTCCCTTTCAATCACTGATCTCACTCTCATCTTCAAAGTCTCCGGCCTCCTCTCATAACTCAAAAAACCCTTCTTCGAGGGGGAAAAAACTCTGTTTGTGTGCGTGTTTGTGTATGCATTTGCATGGGTGCGGTATTTTTCCCCTAGCTCACTAGTTTCTGTAGTTTAGAGAGAGGGAGGGGGGAAGAGAGATATTGTGTGTGTATGTGTGTGTAAATAAAAGAGAGTGAGAGTGTATGTGTAAATAAAAAGAGAGTGTGTGAGTGAGGAAATTTTCTCTAGCTTGGGGTCAAAAAGAATGTATTTCAAACATCCTGAAAGGAAACAACACCTTGTTCCTATCTTGTGGTTGTACATAATGTTATAGCCCTCTGCTTGTCGTGCAGATGGCTTGTTAGTCAGCAGGAGCCATGAACCACAAAGGCATGCAGCTCAGGTAGGTATCAATAACAAGGTCGCTGCCCGGGAATACATGGCCACCTGCTGAGGATGATACTGAGCTGCCACATGTAGAGTTTCCATGGCATTCCAGGAATTTGCCACGTTAAGATTTTATACAACATGATTCATTTGTTGAATGAGAGTGCAGTCACACCATTCAGATCCCAAATCCAGCTTTGTTGGGATGTAAGTCAGGGAAACTTTTGACCTGTTGCATAATGGAGCTGGCGTAAGCAAACGAACATAGCGATCATGCACTTGTGCAAATTTAGCAATCAACATTATTTCATACTAATGTTGTAATAATAAGTACACACAATATTCCCCATGATGCAGCACATGCTGTTCCTAAGTTCATTGAAATTTTGACACCTCATACACACTGCAGCTGACAAAAATCTAGGTAAATGGAGCAACAGTTACATGTTGGACTCACAGTCAGGAGGACCCGGTCATTCTGATTTTGGTTTTCTACAACTTGCAGAAATCACTCCAAGGAAATGCTGTGCTGGTTCCGTAACACAGGTTATTTCAGACTCCTCTCCCAGCTCCTGGCATTGTATCAAGTTGTGTGTCTCTGTCTCCAATTATATCACTATTAAGATGTAAAACCCACCTACCTTACTGAAGATAAAGTATGATGTGGCAAGAAATTTGAAACTGACCACATATCACTTAAGGTTTCACAGCTCAGTACAAACTTTTTGATTTGATAAATTATTGAACATAATGTTTCTACACAATGTGTGTTCATCCTTCATGTTTCTTTGTCTTCGTACCAGGTCCCTGGCCTGGTAGGTTCATCTTGCCCAATTATAGAGGTTCACCCAGCTCTCTTCGTGAGGGTGAGAGCATCTGCCGTTTTTGGCAGTTGTGGATCGGCAAGGTCGCGAGCCTGACATGTGTGATGGAGAGACAGAGAGATTTGGTATTGTGGTGGCGCCCATTTACATTCAGACTAACCACAAAGCCAGTCGCCATGCATAGCGACACTCCTCTACCTCCTCCAGATGGCGACAGCATGTTGTTGACATTTGTTGTACAGTTTTGTAGTAATGTTGATTTATTCATTGTTTTGTACAAAAGAAGCACAAGTACTCACGTTTTAGTACTTGATCTTCCTCCGGCGAAGAGACATGGCTGACCGCGGTGTGGCTGCTGATGCACATAGCGGCCGATGGTAGAGGATATGAGGCGGGAGATTCGAAAGCGTCAAGTAGAAGAGGATGTGTAGAGGTTAATGAAGTGCCAGTGCAATGATTTTGGGAAGCTGACTGACTGGGGATGTTATATTGAGACCTGGTGGTTGCCTGGATTTAGTGATATATTGATGAGCTAGTTCCCATCGTCTGAGTTCAGAGCTATTGCTTGTAGGTGGCAGGGCCCTCACCACTCTAGTGCTGTAGCATGAGTCAAAGTCTTTGTTATGGTACAGTGCATGGGCAGCAACTGGCTTATCCTGTGGTTTGGTGCCTTTACCTGCTATGGCTTGTCTGGTGTCTGCTCTGTGGCCATTCATTCTCTGTCTCAGAGTGTTGGTGGTGAGGCCAATATATTCAGCATCCCAGTGTGAACACTGTAGCTGGTAGATTAAGTTCTTGGTAGCACAATTGTAACTGCCTTGGATGGGGTAAATGTGATTGGTTTTCCTGCTTTTGAATGACGTAGAGGGCTGGTGGATGGCACAGGTCCCACAACGTGAGCTATTGCAGGGATGAGAACCTTTGAGTTTGGTAGTAGTGTTGGTAGCTGCAGAAGGTGAGAGTTTGGGACGTACCTACTAGTTTGATGCGGAGGTTGGATTGTCGTCTGAAAACCAACCTGAGTGGTTTGGAAAGAAGGTTTTGCGTTTGTGGTGAGGAGGACAAGATTTTGTAGCCTGTGTTGAGAATATGTCGGAGTTTCCCTAGGCCTTCATGATATGTTACCTTCCCAGTTGTTTGTAGGGGCCAAGGTGGGAACGGAATAAGAATCAGGAAGTGACATTTTAATTAATGCAATTTTAGTTCTAACGGCCATTGGTAGTTTGACTATCCCCTTCTTATCAAGGGAATAATTAACCCCAGACCAAACAACGTGGTCGCACATTTTTACAAATTCCGAGCATGCGAGCAACATTAAAATTCATGCAAGAATTTTCTCAACTTAGTAAAAAGTGTCGTGTACGCGAATCTAACACCTAAAAATATTAATGAATGTTCTATAGCCTTGCGTGTGTTGACATAGGTCAAGCAGGTGGCCAGTGCCAACATGACAGAACTACACGGCCCTCACGGCAGACAATAACATGCCAAACTATGTTTTTAGAAGGGTATATGTTCATTCTAGCACTTATTACTACTGTTGCAGTGTGTATGTATGTTTAGCAAAATTAATCTACCTCAAACACATAAGTTCACCAAAAACTCTGGCAACTCTAAAACATGACTAAAGCCAAACAAAAGACTCAACATTACAGAACCCTTACCCCATGTACAGAGTGTGAGGGAAGTCAATTTTGATATTAACTCTCAGTGCATTGTGTTTTCAATAGTAAAAAAATTTACCTCACTAGACGTGGTGCGAACGAGAGTCTCCGACCTCTCGTCTGCCGCCATGTTTGGGAGTCTGAGCTCAGCGGGCGTAGGTTGTGCACGCACATTTCGTATTGGGGGTGCTTCAACATTTGCGTCAACCACAGTCACTGCAGTAGATAAACTTTCTTGGAACCTGTTTTGTACCATCACTCTCCCCATGATTTCCGCCCATCTCGGTTGACTTACGGCCTCCGGGTTTTAATTCACCACGTAATTTTTTTTTCGCGGCTTAGGCCTGCTTTATAGTTCGCATCAGCCACTGACCGGCTTTTGGGTCAGGCACGCTTCAGTGCCATACAAGCTTTGTTGTATAGTGCTCATTTTCATGTTAAATACATCACTTTTACGTCGAAACGTGTGCAACTTATTTCACCGTCACTTAAGTTTCATGGTCCAGCCTTCTCGGGTGCAACTTTGTGTTGCCTTTTTATTGTATGTGTTTTTCTCTTTCTGTAGTTCTGTGATTATTTGTTTGTGCTACAAGGCGAGGAGGGGGCTTCAACACGCTCTCCAGCATAACACGTGTGTAGGTATCGCATCGGCCTTTGTGTGAGGAGGCAGCCACGTGGTCGTCGACCCAACCCTGAGGGTACAGAGTCCCTTGTCCGCCCGGGCTAGTTTTAACACCAACGACAGACTGGCGCCTTATCACGGCAATCATTACTTCAATTTCAACCACGTGTCTAGGATTATACCCAGCTAGGGTGTTCTGACATGCCGCCTCCTCACACCCGTGTTGGTCACGTCAAGTTATGCCTGTGACTATAGTCACAATTTGGAGTGCAGGAGTATCAAACCCCAATCAGTTGACAGCAGTCAGTCTGAACACCAAACCAATTGGTTGGTGTTCAGACTGACTGCTGTCAACTGATTGGGGTTTGATACTCCTGCACTCCAAATTGTTTGTATGTATATGTTGTTATGTGACCAACACTAGTGACCTTAATTTGGTCCTCTTCATTTGACTGCTTCAGATAAAAATATACTTGAAGGACACCGCCTACCTGTGCATTAGAGACTCACAAGTAACATAGGTATAAGGGGGACCTTAAAGTGTGCACCAAATGCTACATCACCTTGGCGAACCACCAAGCACTGAACTATGCGCAAGGTTCTTGCTGACATTTAGTGGTAACCATATAATTTTATGGGTGGAAAGTATGTAGTAAAGTTGGCTTTTTATTTAGCTAGGTTGGAGAACCAGTATTTTTATGTTTCCACAATCAGTATGTGTGGAATAATTTCTTAGAAATAATGTGTGTGCTAACCCACTGTGACATGTTTTAAGCACACGGTAGACGGCACCTGTAACAAAGTGGGAACAGATTTTCAATAAATCTGTGGTATTTGTAAACGTACACATTTTCAAAATAAAATGGCTTAACGGAAATCAAAATTTTGACATCATGAGTGTTTAATTAGATCTGCATCTGGTCAGGAGAGAAGGAACAAATTTAAATTTGTACACCCGGGTAGCATTTGAATTTTCCACTGCTTAGTCATCACGTATATTCAGCTGTCAGTAGAATAATTTTTAGAAAAATTTTGAAAATTTTCGTTGCTAGTTGTTGCAGAATCGGAAAAAGGTTATTTTATGCTGTCGCTTATGGAATTAGTTAAGGTGATACATTGAAGAGGTTTCAAAACCGAAAATTGCTGAATAATATTTTTTCTAGTTAAATGTTACCACCTTCTACTACCAGCGCGAATGGCGGCGGAAATTGTCCATAATCAAGTAGAATATGCGTTACAACCGTTTACTTGCTTTGATGAAACAATTCAGCGCAAAATAATATTTATCCAATGTTATAAGACCCTTCCAACATCTTTGTAAGAAACGCGTTATTTAAAAAAAAAATCATCACAACGGTCATAGACCGTGATCATCACAATATAATTAATTTTTTTTTTTCGCGTGATAGTTTTCGCTCATGCCATAGATCTAGATGTTGTACATTGATCTTTGGAAGCGGAGAATTTTTTTTTTTGCGTGTTTACGATTTTGTGAGCTATCATCAGATTACAAACATCAAAAAGGAACGTTTTGCCGTCAAGTGGAGATCGTGTATGTTTGTTATAAACATATATGTTCTTTATTAATGCTTTTTAAATTCACATTGTGAAGTAAGTTAATTTTTTATAATAAATTTATGTTCCGATTAGTAGAAAGCAACCAAAATTTTCTGTTGTACTTTTGAGCGTGTACGTTACTTTATGTGTTGGTTGAGAGAAAAATGATTTCTAAACATAACGTATCTTGCTACCAATTTTTTTTCTGTTACTATATAATTTTTAAATTTCGTTACACGCAAACTATTGACAGAATTGATACGCCCGGTCATCATAGATGCAGTCGTTGGAATGTTTGTCTAGTTGGAAATTTAAATGACTTGATTGTCTTTTACCGGTACTTGTAGAATAATATATACTGTTATTACTTACAAGTGTAGGTGGTTTTAAGAAGGGGTTAGCCGAGAAGTTTTTGAGGGACAGCTATGAGCGCTGGGTCAAGTGAGAATTGAGAGGAAGCATTGATAAAATGCCGCAGAGATTTGTTTGGAAGGAAATAGTAGTAATAACTTCCAATTGGGCAACCGCTTGGGGGCAATATGTAACCACCCCTGTGTATTAAATATTTAAAACATAACTCTTTAATTTCTAAATTTTAAATTCAAATTTTATTAATTTGTTTTACTTATTTTAAGGTAACAATTTTAAAATTTGTTTTATAACGTAAGAGGCCGTTCAAGAATTTCAGGCGCACCTATGCAACCCACTGTGTGAAGTAGTATGATAGTACAGATTTGCGTGTTGCTTTTTGTACGAGTGTGTGTTAATAGGCAGCTGTTGGAAACAGATTGAGTATACTGCATGTAGGTGTCCGACTGGGGAAGGGCATGACCTACATGGTTTCTGAGTAGGTAGTACTGCGTCCTGCAGTACAGGGCCATTAATTTATCATATGACTTACACACCTTTTTTCTTGCAGCAGTTTAGGACTGTTTGATATTTAGTTATATTGCTAATTATCTGTATCAAAATTGAAAATCTATCCGGTATGTAAATTTCTAAATATTGATATATTGGTGTTACAATATTATCTAAATCACCTAAAATCAATGTTGATAGTATACCAAAAACGACTTCGGTTTTTAAATATACAGATAACTAACACTAACAATGCATTGATAATGTAACAATATTATCAAAATCGCTGATATATCAATATATTGACAAATACCAATATTGAAACCAGAAAACGTAACCAATATAATATAATTGTCTAAATATACGTATGTTGGTATTTTGATATTATTGGATTTACCAGTATAGTGATAGAGCTAACTTCACTCCAGTGATATTTTCGCTGTATTGAAATCACATTGAAATTTAGTTTCATTGAAATTGACGATTTCATTTATATTATTTTTGGACCTGACTATGTTATCTAAATTGAAATTATTATTGAAATGAGCATAATGATCAAAACCATTATTGTATTGTACGAGAACAATATTGAATATGTTCGGTAAATTTCCAGTGTTTTTAATAATCCTTTAAATTACATTTTCATTTATTTTGCTGATGATATATTAAAGACCAGAAAGATATAATCAAAATAATTAATACCACTGCTGTTGCTGTCTGTTTACCATCAGTAAACTTCATTAGTCTCGCACTAGTTTTGTCAGGTATACATTTTATTTTATTAAATTTCATTTCATATGTTATTCATCAGTTTACAGGTTTCTCTAAAATTTCAATGCCACCATTGATGCTATATTAATGAAACATTGCACATTGACGATAAACATGTAAATGATTTAAAATAGAGGGTATTTGGTTTGAGATTTAAAATTTAAAGTATTTAAAGCCGAAGACATTAAATTCAGGGCGTATGCCATACATCATACATACGAGTGAATATTATTTCATTCATGTTTGCTAACACATTTGTGAAGATGTAATTACCAAGCATAACTTAAGTGATGTAGGTACAGTATTTATAGACATATCTCTTGTAATGTTATGCAATCAGTTGAGAACTGCGGTAGTTGCAGTAGCTAGACCACTCGCCTCCCACTAAGCCAATGCAGGTTTGATCTCCAGCGGGGTCAGTCCCAGGATTTTTGCATGTGGGAATCATGTTAGACAATTGTGCTGGTCGATGAGTTTTCCCGAGAATCTCCCGTTCCCCAATATCCCATTCATTCTGACGCTGCTCCATACTTCATGTTGTCCCTCACCAGTGCTAAAGACCTAGATGTTACGTGCAGACCAAAATCTATTCACTATAGGCCTATTAACACATCTTGTGTAGTTACGATTTTTGAAGCAATGCAAACATATTTATCTGTTTTTAGTTTTGCATAATTTCTCAGTGAATAATAAGTTGTATTTTATCGCTACTCAGCATGCACAGATAGTGGCCACGTGACACCCATAAGGTGCTTAAGAAAATTCATGAGGGTAAGGTATGTCAGCCAAAATTTCAAGGTTTTGGTGTTTGGAGTATTATCCCATGTAAGTTGACATGTGACGTAGGCTTTTTTTATTCCTATTGTGCAAGTGAATTTTCATAAGCCTTTATAGTGTACACTGATGACAGACCAAACACCTTCCATAGTCAACAACATGTGCGAAACGGCAATAGACAGTGGGGACGAAGGTAATTTTGTTTTCTCAGATTCTCGAAACTTCTCTCTTACTACACCTGAGCCAGGCCAGTATACCATGCCATCTATTACAAGTGTCACTCACTGTGTCAAGTCGGGCGGTTGATTATCTGCGTATGAATAATACATATTGAGCAACAAAAAAAAAAGTTACAAAGTTTAGCCTGGGAATATTTTTATATCAAAGAAAGTGAGGCCATAATAAATTGCAAATTATGTATTTTAATAATAATAACAATAATAATAATAGTAATAATCTATTACAGTTGTAACCAACATATTTTTCATTAATTTTTAATTAAAATTATATAACATCAATTAAAACCATGATGTGTGGTGTGTAGTCCTACGTGCAAGAATCTGGGAGTCCACCCCACCGGGAATCGAACGTGGATCGTCTTGATGGGAGTAGGGGTGTGTGATATTTAGAATTGATGTATCGCGATGCGATATATGGAAAATATCGCGATACGCGCGATATATCGCACTGCGATAAATATCGCAAAAAATCGCGCTGCGATAAATATCGCAAAAATTGCACTGCGATACATATCGCAAAAAATCGCACTGCGATATATGTCACAAAAAATTGCACTGCGATAAACATCGCAAAAAATCGCACTGCGATAAATATCGCATAAATCGCACTGCGATATATAACGCTTTGCGATAAATATCGCACAAAATCGCACTGATATATATCGCGCTGCGATAAATATCGCAAAAATCGCACTGCGATAAATATCGCAAAAAAAAAAGGTTGTGCTTCAATAAATATAGTACTGCATGTCCCTGATATTGAGTTTGAAATATAACTTACTCACTACACAAATTACTGTATACTCTCACCAATACGTAAAACTATTACTATAAAGATAATTAGTTGTATTAAAGCAATATTTACATTGCATTTCCCAGACAATATTTCATAGCAAGTACTTGAAAAATGGGAAGTATTTAACGCACACTGGTGTGGTATACATAATATATTTATGCTTAAATGATTACAAGTTTGTATAACATTACATGCATAATAGAAAATATTCCGATGGTATTTAAAAAGTAACTATAAATCGGACATGAAATTAAAAAAGAAGATTTTGCCATGGAACAAATAAAGACAATACAATTTTAAAAGCAAAAAATGAAATACTATACCTCTGTACTCTATTCATGTGTATATATCATCTAGTTAAACAGAATGGCAATATTTCACGAAAAAAAATTATTTTTTAGTATATAGAAAAAAACT
>PNEQ01003995.1:11372-55657 GCA_003012365.1 Medauroidea extradentata
CTCTATACTATCTCTGTTTTTAATATATTGATATGTAGGCTTACGCAGTATCAGGAGTGATAATATTCTTCCTGGGTATGTAGAATTATTTTAATATTAGCTGTGTAGCATCTCATGGCTGCTTCAATTTCCGCAGTAGACAGGGCAAGGTGACTCAACGATATCGATAACACTGGTGACACACAATGCCAGGCATGATTGTATATTTTTCCGTGTTATAATTATTTTAACGTTTGGTGTGTAGCAACTCATCATTGTTGCTACAGTTTTCCACGCAAGACGAAACGAGGTGGCATTCATGCGGACCCGACTTGAATTCTTTTCTGGCCATCTGATTTCAGTTTGTCATAAAAAAAAGTCAGGGGTGGCAGATATGTACGTTCGAAAGTGACTGAGCTAATTCGTAATATAACGCCCCATCCTTACTACCGCCTAAGGTAGGCGCCCTTAGTGTGCTCGTCTGTAGAAAAAAATCTCGTTGCCGACGATACGTTTAAACCACAAGTAACATTTTTCATATCTATAGGTCAACTGCGAATATTGCCTTGTGCCTGTTGCTACAATACTCATATTGCCTCAATTATATGACCAGAGTACTCCATTTTTACCACAAAAAATCAGTACCAAAAATCAGTGACACCCAAATCGCGAAGGGCACCTATAACATTTAGAAGTTGAGACATTTATTTAAACCTAAACATAGACCATAGTATAGATAACTATCACATAGTAAAAAATTTTGGTTGATAAACATCGCGCTATTGAAAAAATAAAATATTGTAATACCTAAAAACATCACAGTAGATGTCACACCCCGATTAATTGCACAACCACCGATGAAGCAAATTTTTAAAAATATTGCACCACATACATTACAAAATATCACAGTGCAATTTATGCTGTGTTGCAAAAATTGCACCTATATAGTTTGAAGCGCGATATAAATCACAAAAATCGCAGAGCGCTATAAATCGCAGATATCGCAGCGCGATATAAATAGCAAAAATCGCAGCCCGATATAAATAGCAAAAATCGCAGCGCGATATAAATCGCAGATATCGCAGCGCGATATAAATCGCAGATATCGCAGCGCGATATAAATAGCAAAAATCGCAGCGCGATATATATCGCAGATATCGCAGCGTGATATATATCGCAGCGTGATATATATCGCAGCGCGATATACATCGCAGATATCGCAGCGCGATATACATCGCAGATATCGCAGCGCGATATACATCGCAGATATCGCAGCATGATATATATCGCAGATATCGCAGCGCGATATATATAGCAGATATCGCAGCGCGATATACATCGCAGATATCGCAGCGTGATATATATATAGCAGATATCGCAGCGCGATATATCGCATAAAATATCTCGCGCGCGATATTTAAAAAAAATATCGCATCGCATGCGATATATCACAATATCGCACAACCCTAGATGGGAGGCGAATGGTCGGACCATTTAGCCACTGCTCCCCCCTTTTAATTAAGTAGGCCTGCTGAATTGCGCATTTACAGATGATAATGGAAGTGGTGTGTGGAGTATTGAAGTATGTACTTGCAGACTACATTCAAAACTTCAGGGACACTGACTGTGGTTGAATAGGCTGGCTGCAACTTTCTTAGCAGAGGATATTGGAAAGCTTGTGCACTGGTACAAATGTCTTGGTCTGCGTGGTGATTTTGTTGAAAAGTAGCTGAAAGATGTCCGTATATTTATACAGTAAATGCATTTTACAAATCATTCCAGTTTTTATAGCCCATCAGTTGAAAAAGAATTCTCCTTGTAAATTTTGTCCATGTCTTTTGAAAAGTGTAGTTTCTGAGGATCCTTTCTTGAGTTTTTACGAGATTTTTTAATTCCAAATTTTACTGCCTGGATATTGAAATCTTTATCTCGCTATGGCAGAATGGTATTCTTGAGTTGAAATCTAAAGTGCGAGGTTTCCCTCATTCTTGTACATCCGATCACAATCCAGTGACTACGAGTGAAACTAGCAGTGCGCTACTGAGACGTACTGAACACACTCTGGTGGATAAAACTCATTTTCTGTGGTCGTGCACAAGACTTGTGCTTATAACAAGTGTGTAAATGGAATTGGAAAAAAAAAATTAACTAGCAAGGTGTTATGTTATAGAATATTACTGCACGCAAATAGTTACAAAGTCTCTTTCAAGAGCCGTTGAATTTGTTGGAACATTTTCATGTAGAAGTTCTGGATACTGATGCCATCTTGCAGCTATTTTATGAATCTACTGCTGTTACATGTGTATTGAGTTAAAAACGAATCTAAGTGTTTAGGAACATTCACACATTTGATTTTGTCTTTTGTATCTTTTTAATATGTAATGAAATTTCAGTTGTACCGAAAGGAGTGATATTCTTATAATTTCTTATCAAAATTTTCCAAACATACTTTGGATGGCCCAACACATATTAGGTATGGCATTAGGATTGGTAATTAGCAGTACATACAGGACAATATTAATTTTTAATAAAATGACAAATAAATGAAGAATTTTTTACATAAAAAAATGTTTGGAAGTGAAGCAATATAAATATGTACACAAAAAAGTTTGATTATATAGCTAGTTAAGTGCCATTACTATTGCTCTACGCCACTCAGCATTTGAATTCTTTAAAATACCTACATGCTATTCGTATTGTACTACACACAGTTCTAGCATTGAATCCGTGTTTGACAATAAATTTAGTGATTTGGTGTGGTTGTGTGGATTAAAATGAGTAAGCAAAGTGTAAACATAATTTTAGTACATGTGTAGAAGCTTTGCTGTACTTTATTGCTTTGTTCCGTCAGTTTGAAAGTGTGGTTATGACAACGCTGCGTGGCAAAAATGTCACGGCAGCAGCATTGGGCGTTGTGGAAACACATCTCACCACTCCAAGAACATGTAAGATTATTTTGAGTGGAATTACTTCAATTCAAAATTATTTTCACTCAAGAATTGCAGAACGAAATTAATTTTGAGATTTCGAGCAAATTTGCAATGGAATTGTTTTGCAGCGTTTCAACAAATGGCCTCACGAAAACTGTCATGACATTTAGACAATTTTTTTATATCTCTGTTATTTTTGGCCAATGTTAATACAATAATACTCTATGGCAGTAGAAACATGAATAACACTGAATAGTGATATGTCAAATTTTTTTTTCAAATCAGTATTTTACATTTTCTTGTTGCTTGTTAAAAAAGTGCTAACTTACTGAATATTTCTTCACTGCTTGCATAAAAAAAGTTAATTTCATTTACCTATATTGTTTTTAGAGTAGTTTACAGTGTATAATATCGTTGCTATTTGCTGCTGCTACTACTACTACTACTACTACTACTACTACTACTACTACTACTACTACTACTACTACTAATTCCTTTATTTCACCATTATCACAAACTTTTCATTGGCAAATTCATTATATTTTAACATTATGTATTGGGGTTACTCCAAATTTTCTCAATAATAGCCCATGAATTGTTTTTTCTAGTTATATTAGTATGCTCGGTAAATTATTTTGCATTATTTGCTACCAATTTGTAGCACCTAGGATTTTTCATGGAATGTGTAGTTGAATTGTGTTATGAATGCAAAGAAAACTTAAAACTGTGTAATACATAGACAGAAGTTATGTGTGATTAAGCCTTGGTTTCATTTGCCTTATTAGAGTATTTTAAATTTCCATTTTTTAAATTCTGAGAAGGAAAATGTGAAATATGCTTTTATTGCAATCTACAAATTGTATATACCTTACGCTACAATACAGGTATGACAGTTGAACTTTTAATGTACAGTATATCTAGACTGCAATCTGTCGAACAAGTTAATATTATATAATGGTTTGACAGATTGTGGCATAAATAAATGTTAAAAGTTCAATTGCCATGTTTGTACTGTAGCACAAGGTATGTAGAACTTGCAAGCTCCACTTTCCTCCTCAGATTTCATAAAAGCAGAGAAAAAAATATTCCAGAATGGCGACGATGCCGAGCCTTAAGGAGCCTCCCTACCTGCGCTTCAAATGTGTTGCAGCGTGCTATGGCTATTCTTTTTTTTATGAAACTAGTTAAAGTGCATCATATTTGTATATCTACGATAAGAACACACACTTCAAACTATGACGCTATAGTTTTAAAGATTTGGCACGTTTATTAGAAATATAATTTTCGGGCTCCTCAAATTGGAAACAAATGGCTTTTCCAGACTGCCGTATCAAGAAAAATAACAACCGGATTCAAAAAATACAAATATAGAAACAAGCGTTGGACTTCAAACTATGCTGCCCACAATTAAAACAATGTAGTCATTGATTAAAGTCCCATCACATAAAAGATAATGGTAAAGCACTGCACGCCAGCTGAGTAGCTTGCGTGAAGGGGCGATAGTGCATTATGTACGTCAGTCGATGGCAACCTTACCCCTGCTGCCTCACATACACAAGCACAGCGTATCTAGGGAGACTCCTTAAGCAGAGTGACATTGATGTCAGTGGTGATTGTAGTTAGATTTCTCATTGCGACTGAAGTAAAGTGAACCAGGTGCCAGTATTCTAATGTGAGTATGAAGTTACTGAATTATGTAGATGATGATTTTACAGGTTGAAGCTGTGTATTTCAGTTGCAAATTTTCAAACATTTGTCTTTGTATGATGATTCCTCATTGCAGGCAGTGCCCACTTCTCTCTGTACCAGTATCTGCGAGTAATTTGTTCTCTAATGATCTCAGTGTCGATGAGTCATTACGCTGTGCCACCTGCGTAGCAACTCTGTTTAGAAGTATTGTTTTATAATTATTTTCTTTATGTACATGATGAATGCAATGATTTCACAGTTTCTCTCATGTATTTGAAGTGGTGTGGATTATCAATAGTGATGAGAATATGCTGTACTTGCACAACAGCTTGTGTTAACATAAATATTGTGTTCCACTGGCTTCTCCTACCTGTAAATTAATATGAATGTTCCATTATTCTTTCTATGTAATTAATGTTTTCCTGATATAGTGCACTATTCAGTTTAGATACTATGCACTCCAAATGTTGACTAGATACTATGCACTGCAAATGTTGAGGTTAAACATGGAAACTATATAGTATACCTATTTAATAATACATGGAATCAGTAAACTATTAACTTAAAAGTTAAGTTAAGGAGTTATCCTAGATGAAGAGGTAACCCAAGAAACTATATTATGTATTGAAAATTTAATAAATATATTCCATTGATGGTTATGAATGTTTTTGCTTATCTTGGAAATAGTATTGAATGAGTTCTGTAAAGCATTTATAGTACAGTATATCTTCATCATGTAAAAGTATTCATTAACTTACTTGCTTATGTATTTCTTTAAATATTTGTAAGTGTTGGTAAACAAAACAGTGTGTAATGTGTTAATAAATTGTCACTAAGAACTTTTTTTTTCAGCAGCCCAAAAAATGTACCAGTTTGTTTAATTGTTTAATCATTTCATCTCATATATTTTCTGTTAACAGATAGTTTATTGTACTATCTTGGTTCTGGGGTCTTGACAGTAGATCACCATTGTCACCTATCAAGAGCTGACGCTAGGCGAAACATCTGCTAATGCAGAGTAAAACCATGATGGTGGTGTTCCAGCTCAAGAACCAAGATAGTCGTATACCTAAGGCTGTTACAATAAGTAACTAGGTTACCCTAAATAGAATAAAATTTCAACTCGAGTTGTTTTAAGTATTGATGTGAGTGAAAAATGCTTGTCCCTGAAAAGTGTATAGAGCTATTGGCTTGAATGCAATCAACCGGGGTTACCTTGAACAAGCAACCTGGAAATGAGATAGAGAATACCTACCTGAATCTGGTAGGTTAAATATTGTAAACACCTGTAGACAATGGCCGCCAAAGCCTGTATTCTTCAGTTGATGCACAGTTTCTAAGTTGATGCGGTGGGGAGCAACTTCGGCGTGCTAGAAATTCAGGAGCATATCCGAATTGTGAATAAACTGAGCATTATATTATAGTATTTTACAAGGTCTTAACGTGGTATCGCATTGAAAAAATAGACATATTGGATGTGCTCTGATATACGAGATGAAAAGGTTAACATTGTATATACAATAATTTGTTAATGTATTTAGTTGTTTTTGTGTGTGGAAAAAATTCTTAATAGTTTTTTTTTATGCTAGGTTTGACTTTGATCATGGCCGACAAGTACGTATTACAGGCTGAAAAGAATTGTATTAATTTTTTTTCCTCCTTGTGTAATTTTGTGTGTAATTAAAGCATATGAACTACTGACGATCTCCTTAGAAGGAAACTGAGTATTCTACATTACACAGACGTTTGTTGATATCGTGAAGAATGGCAATTTAAAACTTTTTTTTTCTTTTTTTTTCATAGTTGCGCTTGTCAGAGCACCCCAGCAGTGTTTGTGGCAGTGGCCATTTTATAAACTCTTAGAAGCCGTGATGGATCACGCAGACAACTCTGCCACGAATCTCATCGTTAATTATTTGCCGCAGAACATGACAGAGAAGGAACTGTTCAACATGTTTGTGACTATCGGCCCTGTTGAGAGTTGTAGAGTGATGAAGGATTTCAAGACAGGCTACAGTTTCGGGTTCGGATTCGTCAACTTCACCAAACCAGAAGATGCAGCTCGAGCCATAAAAACATTAAATGGTTTAGAGGTTCAAAACAAGCGACTGAAAGTGTCGTATGCCAGGCCGTCCGGAGATGACATCAAGGGTACCAATGTTTACATTACCAACTTGCCCCGCCATGTTAATGAAAATTATCTGGATGATTTGTTTGGTAGGTTTGGTAAGATTGTGCAAAAAAATGTACTGAAGGACAAGCTGACGGGGATGCCCCGAGGGGTGGCGTTTGTCAGATACAACCTACGACAGGAAGCTCAAGATGCCATAGACGCAATGAACGGCATTATACCGGAGGGAGGCAAAGAGCCTTTGGTGGTGAAGGTGGCAGAGGAGCACGGCAAGCAGAAGGCAGCATACTATGCAGGTTGGCAAGCAGGCGTGACGCAGAGTCGTGGTGGTAGCAGTACTGCTGCGAGAGGCCGAGGAAATAGCGCACTGCTCGTCCTTCAAGGTGCTGGCGGGACTTTCTCTCGTGGAGGTTACACTGGCAATCGTGCCTACAACAACGGTACTGTGTACACTGGGGTCATGAGAGCTGACAAGACCCACAATCGCTACCATCCCATAGGTATGGGTGGAGGCTATAACATGTACAATTGGAACTAGTTCATAGGCTGTGAAACCATTTTGCAAGTCATGTTTCGGTTGGCAATAGGTTTGACTTATGATTCCTTTAAGTTTCCTGTTCCGTTTAAGATTAAGTTTTCGTAAATAATAGAGAATCTAGCCATCAGAGATTGGTGTCTTATTTTTATAACTGAGTATGCTTGCTCTAGTAAATTTTTTTTGTATAGGATATATTATACAATTTTGTGCATAAGCTACGTTATTCAGATTGTAAGTTGCATATTTAAAGATCATTTCTCTTTTAAAAAATTTCTTATATTTCAAAGTAAGCATAGAAAATTTATTATTTTTTTTAATCAATTTTAAAGCAGTTGACAAATTTTACAGTATGTTTTCTTTTCTTATATTCCCATAATGTAGAAAAGATGTTCTGCAGTTTTAAAGTTATGGGTTATGCCAGTTCAGTTAAGGAATAAATTCGTATATATATTTGATTATTGATATATTTATTGTAAGTGTGAAACACCATTTCAGGGACAGAATTTATAAACTTTATATGTGTAAAGCAGAGGAAGGTAAAAATTTTTGTTAAATTTTCAGTAAATTTAAAAATAAATTATTGCACAGAGTTTGTCCATAGAATTAGTTTAGTTGCAATATGTGGTAGATGAAGATTTTTACTTGTAATAAAAGATTTTCCATGGTACAGCTACTAATAAATTTTCTTAGCTAGTTAACTTGCTGATAGTTATTTAATGTGAATTGTGTTTGTATTTAAATATGTCCACGTGTGGTGTAAACTCATGCCTGTAGGCGAGCATTATAAGTGTCAGCTAATTATTTCCTGTACTCCACTGTATTGTATGTACAGAAATCTGCAGAGGAATAGTTTCAGGTACAGGTAATAAATACTTCTGCTGGAGTGGTGGTGGTAAAATTCATACTCTTTATAAAACCACAGTGTTAAACGAGTGAACTTTGAAAACCTTGAGTTATATTTAATGGCGTTTTACATTGTGTAAATACATGGATATAATGGTTCAAGCTTTTTCAGCCGTCTTTATTTACCATTAATTCTAACTGAAATGCAACATAGTTAACTCCCGATTATTTGTGCTTCGCTTGACTGTTTTTCGGCTTATCCCTGCAGTTCCCCGCCACATTCCCCCTCCGCCTACCTCTCTGGATGCAACCCTCCGACTGATAACTATGTACTAAATCGCTGCACGCCAGTTTTAGTGCTCAGCGTATAAAGGTGACAAGGCGCTTATGTTTTTATAGAATTTTCTTGTCATTGTCACAGACTTTGAAATTAATGTATTAGATTTTTTTTATTTTAATGTGTTTTCCTTATTTTATTGTAAGGTAATATTACATTCTGCATTTGTATGTGGTTATTTTTAATGCGCAGCCTGCTGTACATATGAATTCTGGTTTGCCTCATTTAAAGCAGTTATTTTCTTTACTGTATTGCTTTCTAAACTTTCAAATCACTCTGCCATCTGATTTTGGGTGCAAGAGTGTCTGTTCCGTTAACTTTTCTACCCAATTTTTTAAAATACATATTTAATTTGCTTATTCGTATTTTCTCTGGTCCCAATCAACACAGTTAATCGGGAGTTTACTGTAATTATGAAAACAGTTAGTTGATGAATTTGACAAGCTTGATTTTGTCAGGGATTAATGAAGAATAATGTGCCGTTGATCATTGTTTTTCAGAAACATCTATCATTAATTAAAGATGGTATTCGCCAGGAAATTATTGTGGTAATTTAATTTTGTGTGTATTTGCTTCGGTTGATTTGCAATTACAAAATAATTGAGCATGTAGGAGGCATTGAATATGCCACAAGGAGTCACCATAAACTGCTCTTATTGGTCCGGTTCTAACGAGTCTGATTACAAAGTGATACTCACTACAACAGTGAATTTTTTGAACTTATATGTCTGTGTGACTGTAATGTTGTTTTGTTCAGTGTTACCACGGGAGTCTATTTACTTCTTTGAAGAGAATTCATCTCTGCAGTTGCAAGAGTACGTACATATTTACACACATGTAATTGTTGCAATTGCACAAGTAATATTTTACAGACAAATTATTTTTGTGGTTCTAGTTAATGAAAAATATCCCCGCCAATGACCCTGAATTTTCAGACCATGGGATTGTAAATTAGTTTTAACTGTATTCATAGTTGAAATAACCATTTTTCGAAGATATTCACCCATGTTTTCACAAGTTACTGTCTAATGTTTCTTTGATTTTTTTATGTATGTTATATTTAACTTTAATTACAAACATTACACCAATGACAACAATCTTGGCCCGCCATTGACAAAGCACTGCCGGCCTTGACCACACTGGCCAAAACACAGTTTGCCGACCAGCGAGCCATAACTACTGTGATAGTCAATTAACAGTCTAAAGTCAACCAATCACAACAATATAGTGTATGAAAAACTTTCTCGCTTCATCCCTCATTATTGTTGCCGAATTGTTTCGTTAAAATGGAGGTGAGGGTCACGCCTGCTGAAACTTTTCTCATTATAATGTTAAATGTGGATGCAATTTGCTCTAAACTAGAGAAGAAGTGATAAATGTCTGAGAAGTAGCAGAATAACAGTGTGAGCTAAATAAGAAGACAGAAATGGCGAGGAAATTGTTACAGGATGTCCACCCATAGGAAAATTAGGGTAAACAGGTAGGCCTATACACTAAAGAATTTCACCTGACAGGGAAACGTCTGGAAATAGTAGAATTTTCGCACGAGTCGAGGTAAAATAAAAAATTGATACAGTACCTAGTCATTGCAGTTTATTATTTTCGTTAATATAGGATTAAATTTAAAATTTTGAAAATATAAAATAAATTGCAGGAATAAAAAGCACTACACATTACATGCTATATTAACATTGAAAAAAGACAAAACACATTTTTTGCTTGGACTCTACAGTTTGGTGCCTGATAGCCTGCAAAATGTTTCATCGGCACAAGAAATTTGTCGTAATATTTTGTGTTTTTGTCTACTTGTATTGGGTCTGCGAGTACGTACTTGTAATCATGATGTCATGCTTGTTTCATCGGTAAGGGAAAAAAAATTTGGTAAGAAAGGTAGTTGCAGTCCTAACAATATAGAGGAAATTATAAGGTTGGCCTGTAAAGGGGGAGGAGTCTGGAAATTTCAAGCAGGAATTTTATTGGACATAGGTTTGTCTTTATGTCCTGTAAATATTTTTCAAAAAAGTTACAATGTAATTAAATAATTTTTCTTTGTAATAAATTGTTAAGTTGAGTATGGTTTTTTGCATCAGTTCAGCATGGGAAACATTTCAAAATTTTTATTTTGTATATTTAATCAGCATTCCGTATAAATTTGTTTATGTATAAACCAGTTGCAATTTTCTTATTCTCTGTTAGTTACAGTTGCCATGAGTCTAGCATAGAAAGGTGTTGACCTTTCCACATAGCCAGGACGTGTACGTACCAGGTGTTGGTAAGCTTATGTGCGTACTTAGCAAGCATATGTATTGATGGTTTGGCTACAGCCTCAGATCACCTCGTACCATCCTTGTGAGTGAGCAGTAAATATTTCTCTGTTAAGGGCACCGCCTACTTGTACATTAGAGATTCAAAAGCGATGGAACTATGAGGGTGACCTTGAAATGTGCATCAGATGCTGCATTGCCACGAGCCAAGTGCTGATCTAGCTTGCTAGAGTCCTGCACATCTGTTTTTACACTGTACTTTAAGCGGTGACCATATAATTTTTTTGGTGGAAAGTCTGTAGCTGCAGGATTCTGAGTGTTGCACACATACTGTTGTTACATTTAAAAGTATGGCAGTCTTAAAAGTCTGTTGTTAGATTTGTTGGATGGCTTAGAAACAATGTTATTAATGAGCATGGTGACTCTTAACTATGATATTCCGTACTTGTGCGAAGTGTTACGACTGCCCTTTCTGTTTAAATCTTACGTATCATACTAATTATTGTTGGTGATGATGTTGCGAGAGTAAATAAAAGTTAGTCAGTAGCCAACAATTTTTTATGGATAGCAAGTCGTCACTGTCCTCTCCTGGCGTGGATTTATCGGCCCGGTTTAAATTCTGCCCACACGACTAGTCAATCTCGCGACACGTGAATCGGCCATGGCGGTAACACCCTAGATCTCTCACTGTTTATGACTACTGTCATGACGCCAAAATCGACGCCCAGCGGTAACACCTCGGTGTGTCGTCAGTTGGCTTTACAATCTCTGCCTCTACTCGCCGTCACGATGCTCGAGTTGACGCCGGCGGTAACACCCCGGTCAGTTGTCACACGTTTCCCTACGTCCCTCCCTGCCATAGCCACATTTATTTAATTTAACATTAATTTTTCCTTAATACATCTGACAGTAACTATCCCGAGTCTCCTTAATCCTAAAGTTCTGAATGTATTACTTATTATAATTTAACACTTGTATCTTAATTTCTAAAGGCGGCATTCCTCTCCTCTCCAACAGCTAAGAGGGGTACAAGTGGGGTGGGAGCGAGAAGCCAAGCTGCACCTGCTCTCTCCACAAAGACGAAATATACACATTTTAGTTTTTTCAACATATAAACAGTAACATTGATAATTGCTTTCTCATTATAGTTCCATCGGCTTCGAGACATGATGCCGAGGAGAATGAATGGTTGCATGACCAGTTTATTTTGATACCCAGAAATTATCCTAATTAATTGCTATTGTTGCTGATACATTGTAATGGCAATCACTTTGCACGTCACAGTATTTTTTCTCTTTGTACATTTGCACAATGGACACGTGTGGAATTGTTCAGTAAAATAACTTTTTAACCCACACATTACAATGCATTTGAAGCTGAAGCGCGTGGTAGGTGGTGCACTTAAGGGTTTTGCCTGTCTGCAGCAGTTCTGCATGATTAGGGCCTGGATGCTCGTGGGTCTGCTTGTTCATCTCTTGCCTCAACACAGGGTGTTTTAACTAATGTGCAGTCTTCCCTTCGCCTACTTACCTGAATGTGAATTTAAGTGCTGACCCTGTAACTTTATAAAAGCGTAAGTTATTGTATTAAAAATTTAACAGGTGCTACTTGCATTAAAAATTTGATTTAATCCATTTTTGTTCTCCTGGAATACACATTGACATAGAAATAAAAAAAGGAAAGTTGTCATTGGACTTGTAGTTATTGTATGCATGTAAAATGGTTACTGAATAGACCTGTTCTTCCCAAAGTTCTGCAGAGCACTCAGTGACCTAGCGAGGCAGTATCCTTCAACACTTGCCAAGTTACTCCATTCAGCTCAGTAATTTAGGAAGAGTGCTAAAAGGTTTTCTAAAGTTAGTGAGTGTGTATAGTTTATTCTGAAGGTCAGCAGTAGATGATCAACACTTGGATTGTCTACGTTGCAGCTTATCAACAGTGCTTTAAAAAATATACCTATTTACAAAAATGACTACAGTAAAAGTGTGGAGAGTACATCATCAGTTTGACACAACCTCAATTTTACAACACAGTGGCATTGATTTAGTTGTGTTGTGAGCTCAATTCAATGAGTCTGAATGTTTAGAAGTTGGCAATATTATGAGGTACATCGATACATTTTGTAATGTTCATTAGCATTGCCGATTATCCACATCAACTCCCTGGATTAGGGCAGATGATTGGGTGTTGACTATATTTGTACAAGTAATATGTTTAATATTTATAATGTACATATATTATACTGTATGAATATTTGTATTAATTTTGAAAGGCTTATACTGTATTGTCATTGGTTTCAAAACCTGTGGAATTCTTGTTTAAATTCATTAAATAAAGAGTACAAACAAGGCTTTCAGTGTTATTTAATATTTTGTGTTAGGTAAATCATATTGTCATAAAGATTTTAATTTCTGGTGCTTTAGAAAAACATTTTTGCTTCACTTCCTATTTGCAGTAATTTTTATACATCAACTTAATTAGCCAGTAACTGACAAATTATAACTAATATTTCAGTGAAGTGAACCAAATTTTCTCATATGTGGAATTTAAACTTGAGTATGCATAAAAAATTAATGCTGACACTTGCGTGTAGTTACGATTGTATTATATGCCAATCATTTCTGTAATACGTAGTGGACAAATTCAGAAAATTGCCTACTTTCTGTGGCACTAACATTATTTCTGATTTGAACATTTAGACATAGCGGAAGAGTCATTAAAATCATACTATATTTTGCATTAAGCGTTCTGAATATTAACAGATACAAATTTTAAAATGCAGTAATTTTTTGTATAATTTTAATTTGCAAAATGTCAATTTCTTAATTGCAATTGGATCAATGTCAGCAAGTAAATTAGTCTTGTTTCTTCATTATGAAAAAAAAGTATGCATTAGTAAACAGAATACAATGGATTTTTTGTTATAATAGTTCTCAAGGGCTCTGGGAAAATTGTTGTGAAATGCAGAAAAGTGTACGAGGGAAGTTTCTAATGTGAAAATAGCAACTGGGACTACAAAAAGTAAGTTAAATTCAAGGAGCGTAAAAGAAGGTGGCTACTGTATGTTCTCGTATGTGTGACATTTTAAGCGTGCACAAGAATGTGGTGAATGAAATGACCTACTGCTGGCCAATTGAAGATGAGGTAAGAAGGTGGAGTACATTCCTCATTGGTAGATGAAACTAAGTTGACATACACACATTTGTTGGCAAGAACAAGCTACGTGCATCATAAATGTCTCAAGTTACGGACACTGTAAAGAAAATGTATTCTGTATTCTCACAGTAACTTACTGTGCGATTGATGGCAAAACTTAGTTGCCGTGCTTGTAATATTATGAGTACTGTGGGTGGGGTAGGTACATGCCGATGTCAGGGTATAGTTCTGGCCAGAGATGTTATCCTAGTATTGAGGATTGTATGAAAATGAGCTGTCTAGTACATGTGCCATAGTTCTCTGGCTGGGACATGATAGCCAGGAGTGTATATGCAGTGTGTGCTTTTAACTCTTTTACTGTGGGTTATTTAATTATATCAAAATAGTGAAAAAATTTTTAAAAAATTATTATTTTGTAAATAGTTTATTTTTGGTTAATTCCAAATGTGAAAACCATGCACTTAGTGTTTACAGATTCATTTAATTTTTCTGTTCGACAAAAGTCGCATATCACAATTTAGCAATATTTGTATATTCAACTATAGTCTAATGTCACAGTTAAAGAGTTAAATCAGAAGTTTAAGAAATTATACAGATGCGTACGAGGATTCACATTTGGGAGGTCCTGGAAGTAAGATACCTGGCTCTGGCCATTCCTTTGATTTCAGTTTTCCATGGTTTCCCAAAATATCTCCATGTGAATGCTACAGTGGTTCTGTAACATAGGCTATTGCTGCATCCTCTCTGGCACTGTTATTGTGTGACGTGTGTAACCGTTTCTGAAGACCTTGTCATCACTGAGACGTATAGTCCAGTTAAAAAAAACCTGTATGGTATGAGTGCCGTATACTTCAGAAAGCTCGACGCAGGTGGCGGAAGTAACAGCAACACGTGTTACTAATTTACGGGAAGCTCGTGTGGCTATCTGCAGTAAACAAAAGTATGAAATGAGATGTAATGAGAGTGTAACATAGCTACAGTGCAAGGACAACGATCAGGTAGCTTGCAGGAGAGTAGAGAAAAATGCTGCATGCACAGATCGAATTGCAGTTAGAAAATTTTTATTACTTTCTTAACTGCAATTCGATCTGTAACAACAGTAACGGAAAATAAAGATTCATGATTTCTAAAATTCCATTTATGTATCCTATTCTGTAGTTAACGTTGCCTAAATTTACCCAGAAGAAAAATTAACACAAAATACAAAAATTCAAGATGGTGACTTATCTCTCATTGCAAAGACAATTTGTTGGTGCACTGTAATATAAGTGGTTTTGAAACTTAATGTTTAAGAAAAAGTGTTGTGGTTTTTTGTTGAAAACAACAATTTATAGAGAGAACTAGAATTTGCAACAGTTGCTAGGAAGCCAATTTTTTGTGCAATTACTTGAAACTAGAAACATGTAAGGAAACTAGAAACATGTAAGGTAATGGCAGCATTAGCATTACTTCACATTCAGAACACCTGTATTAGTCCACGAAGTTAAATAATAGAGAGTAGAACTTTTATAAGCTTTTGATTTTCGTAACAATTTACACTTTTGAAATCTGTATAGTTTGCTCACGTTAATCTGGCGTATTTAGCCAGCGAGTTTTGGGCAAAATTTAATTAAATTACACAATTTTGGTCATACAATACTGTAATGACGTTCACTGTATTTTGTGTGAAGAATAAAAAAATTTACTAAAAAAACTTGCTGTTATTCACATTGGGGCCGGATAACCCGGAGGGCTGGATAACCAGTGACCAGATTACAGTGAGTCTACTATAAATTCTTGATTTTATGGCTGTCTTGTTGAACATGTATTGCAAAGTCTATAAATCATCCAAGTGTAATATTTACAATGTTTTGTCATATTACGAGAAATGTTTTTCTCAGTTTAACTGTTATAGAGGCGAACAATATGTATGATTTGAAGAAGTAAAACAGCCTGATTGTTGGTCGAAATAAGCTAAAATAAGTTTGTTTTTGTTGATTGTATAACAACTGGGTCTGAAATCAGGTTGTGTTGGTTGATAAACATCTAAAAGTAATATTTGGGTCACTAAACAACCAACATAACATTGTTTTTGTTTAGCTCTCTTCGTTATTATTTTTATGATGGAATGAGTAGTGTGTTTAATAATAATATATAAAATTAAGTGTCCTGACTGACACACTCACTCAACGCACAGCCCAAACCGCTGGACCTAGAACCATGAAATTTTGAAGGAAGCTTCCCCTTGCCCTGTAGGCACCCACTAAAAATTCTTTTTTTGAAATTCTGTCACTAAGGGGTGAAATGTGTTTTCAAAGAATAGCTGATATCTCATTGACTGGGAAAGCTATCATAGTTTTTTTAACTTCAAAATATTGCCCAAACAAATGCATATTTGCGAATTTTTCGATTTTGAGGAGTTCGAAAATTAAGGGGTTGAAAAGCTGTAAAATGTGTTTTTCATTAATCCATGATTTCTCCTAAACCATTTCAGATAATGAGGTGATTTTTCCTTTAAAATGATGCTTACGTAAATATCTAAAAAGTTTTTTATTAGAATTTTTTGAAATTCGTCTTTTAAAGCTCTTAAAAAAATAAAACGTGTTTTTAATTGGTCCCACTTTTCTCCAAAACCAGTGGAAATATTGAAGTGGTTTTTGCTTTAAAATAAATATTACATAAATATCAAAAAAGTAATTTCAGGATTTTTCGAAATATGTCCTTGGTAGTTGTTGACAAATTAAAATGTGCTTATGCCCGTTGAGATATCGAGATGATTTGTTGATAAGAATGAAGCTTATGTAAATATCTACAAATCAAACTCAGGATTTTATGAAATTCGAAAATTAATGATGTGAAAAGCAGTAAAATGTTACCGTCTCCGAAAAAAGAGAATGATCATGGAGAAATAATTCAACATTTGTTTCTTTTTGCCAACTTACTCATAAATAAAACCTCTTTGGATTGTAGCTTGTACATACGAAAGAATTATCACGACCTGCCTTTAAACATTCACTCAGGTATTGTATAAAGTTTGTGGTGTGGGAGGGGTGGGGTTACGGGTTCGTATCCCATGCAAGACTTTGCGATGGGAATTACTATGACATCATACGAGCATATTGCGCGCACTCTTTACACTGAGCTAAGACAACTTATAGTTCACTGTTATTGAGTACGCTAGCTGTTAAATGCTTTCATCACATATTTTATCCAGAGTTACTGTTTACATTACATAATTTCACGCGGGCAGAGCCGCAGCCGGACAGCTGTCTTATGGAGAAATAAAGATGAATTAAAAACAAAAATGTTCTGCAATTAAAGTGTGCTCAGCGAAGTGGATTGGATAAAGCTGTTTGTATTTGTTGTTTTAAAGATATACAGAGAATATAGTAACACCATCAATTAATACGTAATTAAAAGTTTAGTTACTTTCTTCTATAGTACACGCGGGCAAAGCCGCAAAGGGACAGCTAGTAATATTAATAATAAACACTGCTTTAAAACACAGTTTAAATGCTATCTCTAAACTACTGGCATTTTGTTACATAAAAAATTTACAAAACTCATTAAGGCTACATTACATTTCCAAAAGCCATGAAGCCCACAACATAATATTTATTTCTTACAAATCTGCTGTTTGCAATTTTATAGAATACGAAGTACTGAACTTAATGGGTATGTACACATTTTTCCAATCTTATACCTCTTTTGAGGATATAAGTAGGATGTTTCTTACATTTCCTGAAAAATCTTACTTAACTGTTTTTATAAATGGACAACTCAATTGGGAGAGTCTTTGAGTGACCATAGTTGACTGGTGCATGACTTTTGCCTCATATTGTACTTGAGTATTGTTGTGCAAACAAATCACATAGCATGGTCTTGAAATAGTGTCCAGTTATAAATCAGTGGTCTTAAGCAGTAAGGGCCATAGCAATAAAATGCAAGTAATATTTGAGTAATCAGAAAAGTACCTTTTAAGGAGATTGGTGCGTGGAAAACCTAAACATTGCTAAACTGCACATAATGCCTTGTAGAGTGGGCGCTGTGGTTACCTGCTGTAAGTTACATCCCCTGACAACACTGGTAGTTGCAACTGCAACCTGTCGTGCGCTTGAATGGGATGAGCACCACGTACCTTGCTGCAAGCAATCTCCATGCATCGTGATAGACTGTGTGGTTCAGTGTGGCTCCTGTATGCTGCCGGTGCCTCAAGGAGACAATGCTGTGCTGTACGACATCCATCATCAGGGCTATGGAGGATGCTACGTGCTACTTTTAGTAACTGCTTGCGAGACAGCATCTCAAGGTAAGAAAACTGAATTAAATTTTTTCTCTTAGGATTGTTTCTGTTTCAAGGGTATATAAGGATTGTTTCGGGTTTGTTATTTGTCGTGTCGTTTTTTTTAATTATCTCTTTGTGTTGGTTTTTGGTGAAAATTTTCTTAAAGAGGACATGATTCATAAATTTATTCCGAGAATATTAATAACGGTTTTTAAATGTCTATGTTGAAAAACAATAAAACTGCAATTCTGGTTACTCATTTCGTGGACTTAATGAGCAGATAATTGGCCAGTGTCACACATTCATTGAGAACAATCTCTTCTGTAGGAATTCAAAATACTAAAATTTGACAGTTTAAATAAGTCTCTGAATCACATCATTCTGGCAAAATCTTTGCTCACAAAGTTAGCGAATAGCGTTATCTAGGATTGGTTTTTAAAACTCTTCATAAGCTATTGTTCATTAAATAGTAATTGTACCTGTTGGACACTTCAAAAATTTCAAAAAATTTAGGTACTTTTAAAAAATCCTATAAATGTTTTACTTTTTCAGTTTCTTTTTCTTATTTTGTTTTCAAACTTAAAAAATTTGAAATTAAATCTAGTTAAAATTTTTAAAAAAGTCCTTCTGTCCTCTTTTCATTGGTCATAGCACAAAAGAAAAGTTTTTTTTTTTTTTTTTTTTTCACTTTAATTTTATGAACGCAAATAACAATCACATTAAAACTTAGTGAAATTCTTTAAAAATTAACTCATTTTCGTCACTTTTACCATGATTTTTAACAACTAAAATATTGCTTAAGGGTGTGCTAGGTAGTTTTTTCACATTGGTGCAAAAGACTTATAACTTTAACAGAATGCTTTGAAAAAATTCAATAAGAAGAGCAGTCATACAATGCACAATTCTATGTCGGAATTTTGCAAAATAATGCAGGGTACAGAAAATGATTTTGCTTGGTTTGGTTTATTTCTACCAAAAATCATTAGGTATGCATTTTATTATACTAATACCTACTACTGACAAATCAGTGTAGAGATTCTTTAAAAAATTTCCAAATCACTGTAAATCTACCAGACATGACCTTTAGGTTTATATCAGCCATGCTTACACATTTTGTTACAATTAATCCAAATTGCACTATTATTTACTTATTTAAAAAAAAAAAAACAGTTTACTTGTGTTTATGATGAAAATATTACCGTATGCTTTTTAATATTTTTTTTGCTGTATTAAAAAAATGAAATCCAATAAAAAATATAACTCCAATTAAATTTAACAAGTTAAAAACAGTGTTTCAGAATTTTATAAAATAAAAAAAATAATACCCTTAAAATAATTATAAACGAAGACAAGTATTAAATTATAAATATTTATATTATAATTGTTATAAAATAATTAAATTCCTTTCTAATTTTTAAGTTGTTTTTTTTTCTTATCTTTTCTTGATTTTGTACTCAGGCCTATTATTTATTCCACAGTTTCAATAATTAGTCTTATTTTCTGTAAAATTGTAATCTTGCTGTGTTTTGTACACTATAATTCTTAGTTTTTGTCTATTACAGTTTTTTTCAATTCTATATTTTTATGTTTTTGATTTATAATTTTATCATTATTTTGTTATTTCACACACTTAAAATTGTTTAGAAATATCTTCTGTTTTGATATTGATATTCTGGTTTGACAATGTCACCACCAGAGCAATTACTAATTTTTTTAGGACTAAAATACTGTAACTCCATTTAGGATTTTTTAAAATGTCTCTTAGTACTTATTACAGAATTATCTGACAGAAAATGTACAAAAAAAGAAAATAATATTGCCAGAATACATCACTTCAACAGTAGACATAGTAATTTTGTCTGATTTGAATATGAATAATATTTCTGTAGTTCCGAACTGATTTTTATGGAGAAAAGCAAACGGTCAATAGAAAAGTTTGCTGTACTTACATCAGGGCACCCTGCCAGCTGTTCAACAAACATAGGTACTGCCAGATGTAAATATTTCTGTTACTGGTCTTTGTGCTATGAAGTTAGGTCTGGTAGTTGGTATTGGTCTGACTTTATTTACAGTTTAAATAATTTTAGAATGATATAATAAGCCTTTAAATTGTTTTCTTGGAGTGTTGACATGGTAAACAATTTTTCAAACAACTACTTTATGGTCATATTTTGTCCATTGCCTAAGGAGGAAATTAACTTATATGATTAACATTAACTTTTTTTTAAATAAAAAAAAACATAATTCTACATGAAAAACAAAGTACAATGTGTAGTGTTTGATAGCCAACAAATATGTGTGTCGCCTACCACACTCCAGGGACGCCATAGCTATCTACATCGTGGGCTCTCCAGCGGTAAGGACAGAGCAGGTGGTAAAGCAATCTGGAAGGTAGCAGCACGTGTTACTCTTCCCACAACACCACCAATATTGGCTATAAGCTTCCCCCCTTTGTAGTGTCCCTCTTATCTTTGTACTACCCCCTCATGTCTTATCAACGTGGCTACAGCGTTAGTCCCTTATCCTTGTGCCTTATTTCTGACACCAACATGAGCTGCTAGCTGGCCACACACATTAGCTTCTTCTTCTTCTTGCTTGGCTTTGTCACACAAACTGTGAGAAAAAATTTTGGAGTGTGTGCTACACACTTAACTAGCAAACATTGAATAATACACCACTGATTAATTAAAAAAATATCTGTTTCAACAAAATAATTTGGATTTATAGCTTCAGGTAATTTGATTACTGTCTACAGGACTTAAAATAATATTTATTATTGTTTTCTTACAGTAGAAGAACCTTGTTATAACATTCCTGCATATAACATCACTTTTTCTCAGACAGTAGCCACAATTCAGGCAAAAAATTTTTTTTACAGTATTGTTTTAGATAAAATAACTAAGCTGTGGGCTAAACAGCACTGTATAAAACAGGTTTGTTTATGTCTGTGAGAGTGTCATAGGTGTATATTACAGTGATAGTGATGAAGATCCTGAAAATGATAATCACGAACCTACAGAAGACAAGTAGGAATGTCTCAGTTTTACACATCCTGTATGTATTAATCATGTTTCTGATGGAACATTAACTGCAGCCTCATTACACTTATTATAAGCCTATTTACTACACATTGACTATGAAATTTTAAGTTACTTGTGTGTAATATCCATTTATTGATGTAAAAATGTTGATTCCAGCTTACAACATTTTCCTGCATATAACATTTTTTTACAGGTCCCGTGAAAAATGCATGCCCTCAAACTGATATGTTAATCTGTTGTATTATTTGGTTTACAACCACCATCAGTTTTATATCTAAAATTTCATCTCCTGCATAATTTGTCCTAAAACCACACCTTTCTTTTATTCATCAAAATTACTGGCAGATTTCATTAGAAAAGGATTTGGAAATGATTTGTAAAAATGTTATTGATATAAAAAAAATCAAAGGAGTACTTAAAACATTATGAAGTTTAATTTAACAAAATCTTCTGTTTGTTACCTCTTTCAACAAACAACCACAACAATTCTAAGGTAGCTTGCAGGGATTACAGGCAACAGACATATATTAATTGCCCAAAATTGGCTCCTGAATTCCAGCTGATGCTTATCTTGTAGTTTTAGGACGATGAAAATAGAACCCTCAGTTCTAGAACGTCTCCTAGACTTCGGAAGTATAGCAACTTTCTAAAGCAACAACTTCAGCTCTTAACGACCTCCACTAGGCTACCCCACCTGATGCCAATCCTCACAGCGCTGCCCGGGGAACTTCGAACAAAAATGTCTACAAGTGCAATGTGGCTGGTACAATTACTCTATATTTTTAGCAAAAATATCAAAACAATGCCAGTATGAGTCGTCGTTATAGAATGATCTGGCCATGGTAAATCAACTTGAGGTACCCTATGTTAAAAAGATCCCATCACTTCTGTATTATTGTTTAAATGTATTATTATTTTGTAAGACCAAACAATCAATAAAAGATAAATAAAAAAAAAGAAGGTTGGATAAATTTTGAATTGACCGCTACGAAAGCTATAGTTTTTATGAAGCTAGTGTTCAGATACATTAACAACACTATAAAATAAAAAATTAAGCAGTTTTAGGAACATCTATTTAAAAAGACATTTCATTTATAAACTTTTTAATTTAAAGAATATCTTATTGTCAGATGAAAAGCATGTTGTTTAACAAAATATTATTATTTTTTTAATAATGTAAGGCCTGTATATTTCATGCCAAGTTTATAGTGGAGGAGAAACTTTTTTTTTTACAGCTATTTAATGGTTAATATTATAGAGAAAATAGTTAAAGAATTAAACTTTTGAATGACTGCAATAAATGATTGAAATATTTTTCGTAAGATTTTACAATATAATTACCAAATTCAGTCATTCATTCTTAAAATACCACATTTTTGCATGTAGAAGAGTTTCAGAAACCAATTAATATTAAAATTGTAAAATTTGTTGTACGTCAATGACTATAACTACAGAAGGAAGTAGACCTGATACAGAGGTACTTGCACTGTTTATAGACCAATAACCTTCTGTGTTTTGTTTAAAAATGAACATGTAGTTAAATTGATTCAGAAATTTAAGAATTTTGATTGCCGTTTAGTAATTTACGTGTTGAACATTATTATGAAATATATTTGAGATGGTACATTGATTATATGAATAGATATATTGCAAATAAACATAAATAATTATGAACTGTTCATCCTTATGAAGAATGTATCAAAAGCAATCTAGTATTTTAGTCTTCCAAATAAAGTAAAAAAACCAGTCATTATGTTTTTAAGCTTAAAGTAAAATTTAAAAATGTAAATACAATTAAAGTAAGTTTCCTTTCTCTACAATGAAGATCAGCCATTAATTATTTATGGGCTTGGTATGTTTTAATATTAAAAGTAACACCTGGCAAAATAGGATATTTACTTGTATCAATTAATCTAATTGATGTGAGAAAAAAATTTGCAGTTAATTTGGGTATTGCGAAAATACACAAAGTACAGTATATTAAGAAAAATAATGAAATAATTTATTAAATATTTGTACCAAAAAACAGGCTTACCATTAAATCAATTTTTATTCAAGATATTAAAATAAATTTACAAACTTCAATCAAGTAACGAGAGAAATTAAGTTTTTCATGAGCATTATAAAAATTTAAATTTAGAAATAAAAGTCAAGAAAATAAAGCTGTGCTGTATTCATGTTCAACTAGTAGACAAAGAGGAGCAGCAATTTTTACTCAATGATAGTTTTGAATTGAAGTAATGTAGAAGACGTGAACATCAACATGTAATGAATTATTGCTAATTTATACTTATCACGAATTGTTAATATGTTATAATTTAGTTTTTTTATGTCAGTAGGTGATCGTATTGATGTGAGATTTTAGAATGAGAAATTGCTGCTGGCGATAACTCATAATAAAATATGAAATTTGGAAATTAATTTTGTAAATTTGTTAAGTACAGTATAAAACCATTTTTGTGTTTTTTTTAGATATTTGTTTTACAAGAGCAATAGAATCGGTGTAAACTGGTTTCTTATGTTTTAATTTAACTTTTTTTTAATGAGTCGTAAGAAATGTGTTTCTGAGTGAACTTTGTTAAATTTTAATAAACAAGATCTTAAAGATATTTCTTGATAGCCAGAAATTGAAATGGTATTTTTTGCTTTAATGTTATCCACGTCGGCAATTTAATAAACAATCATTTTCATCACATGCAAGTATGTATCTCAACTCCTGTTAATTTATTTTTTAGATTCATGTTCAATAAACAATTTAATCCGCTGAACAAAAAATTTTTAAATTATTTTCTTTGTATTGGATGGAAGGAAGAATTATTGATAAATTTTGCAATTTCAGAATAATCATTTTTGAATTGAGAAGGTATGTTTTTTATCTCAGGATTATCTTCAAGAGAATCATCCAAAATGTTAACTAAAATTATGATTTTTAAATGTTTTCTCAAATGATTCCATTTTTCTAATAATACATTGTTTTCTAAAACTTACTTTTTCCATTCTGTTAAAATACAGTGCATTTAAATGTTCATATATTACCATACTATTATTTCCACTTATTCTTGTTTAAAAAAAAAGTTGACAAAAAAGTAATACAATCTTAATATGATAAACAAGTATTATTTAAAACAAAATAATATTGCTTATTTTTAAAAAAAAATTTGAAGGAACATTTAGAACAATAAAAGTGTATGTTATTAAAAATATGATTCATATAATTTACCTTACAATTCATAAAAATTAAATAAGTTTCCAGAAAAATACATGTCAATTTCTTTTGCTCTGAATAAAATGCATATTATTAGAAGCTGATGAATGAAATATGACTCAGATTGTGATTCCTTGTGTAAATATAAATTTGTTTAAGGTTGCTTGATTTTTAAAAAATCCTCTGTCTTAAAATTGTTAAAATTAATTATATCTTTGGAAGTTATTTTTTATTTATGATGTTACAAGTTGGGTTAGGTACACTGAAGGACGGAGATCTTTGATTAAATAAAAGAAAATAAGTAAAGGAAAGCCGAATTTATTTACAACTATCTACACTAAATTGCATGAAGATCACTAACTATCAATCAGTACTAAATAAAACATACATGATGGTTAAAAATTTAAAACAAAGTCTAGGTCCTCTATACAAGCTTCCTGTTCATTAAATGTGTGTCTACACACACAGTTAATGTACCCAAAGTCATCTTTAAGTTCCAGAACGCCCGAATGTGTTGAGGTCGTCGACATTACTACTCGCAGCACACAATACCGCTGAATCTCTCGAGCACTGCTCACAAATTGTCGGTCACCACAACTCACTTACTCGCACACAAAATGCCTCTTGGCAAAAACTCAGCCTACGGTGTAGCTCTCCTATATATTCTTAATTAAATCGAGAGTCCAGAAATCTCGCAGCGACTCTCTGTCTCGGAGCTGCAAGAAGCATGTCGTAGCAAAAGACTTCTATAGGCAGTGATGTTTACTGTTTTCTGAGTGTTTATGAAACTGAAGAGAGGCGTGCAACGGGCTTCTGCAGTAAAACGAAGGGAAATGTGAGCCGAACAGAACGTGCTTTTACTCCCTGCTGCCTGCTGTATGTACTTAATGCCTCTCGCAAACTGCCGTGGCTTGCAACAATAACATTTTTTTTTTACGAATAACTGTCCAAGTAATTCACTCTTTAAATGTTGTTTTTAAATATTGGGAATGAGGACTACATCCATTTTCAATATTTCTTTCAGTTTTGTATAATTATTTATTTGATTAACTTATTAATTATCTTATAATCCCGAACGTAATTTTTGTTTTTAATTAACCTTTTAAAGTACGATCCACAAAAAATTCATGGTTTCTTCAGAATGTTGTCAGTTTAATTTATTAGCATTTTATCAGTTCAATGATGATTTTAAATCTATTTTACCACAGTTATGTTTTATCAATATTATTAACAGGAATTAAAACCTTTTTCAATATACAGTAATCAATTGGTTCTTGGATCAGTATACAGTAGTCGACTTGGCAAATTAAATTGGAAAGGTAATTTATTTATCCATGAACATCACACAAACAGGAAATTTAGAATTACTATAAATAATGGGTCAGAAAGAGGTATCTTTTTGTTATTACGGTAATATTATTTTCTCAACATTTAAGTTTTATTGCAATAAGAGAACCTATTCCCGCCTTAATGTAAAGAATTGAGTATATCTTTTAGTAAAGAGACATATTTCATTTTGAAATGCTTAAGAAGCGATCTAAAATAATTCATTTTGGTTATTTAGTTTTTTACTCTTGTAAATATTTTGTAACATTTGGCACTAAAAGTTTTAAACCATTTCCAGTTAATAATTAAGCTTATTTTTTAGTTTGTATTATCTTGAATAACTTTACATTCTTTGTCATGTTTTTCTGAAATATAATTTTGTTTTATTCTTTGTTTTATTACTTGTTTATTTTTAAGAGCGTTTGAAATTCGTGCAGCAGCACTAGCAGCAGTAACATTGCAACCAACAAAACCACAATTTCCCTTGTTACTGTAAATTCATAAATTTTGTGTGACTTTACAGTAATGGTTTGACTTTTGAAAAACTTACATGAAATAGGTTGTCCCTGAATAATGTTTAAAGCTCTTAGTCACATTGTAAGGGATGGAAAGGAGAGTAAAATGATCTAATGTATTTAGAGTCACAGAGGTGGGGAAATACCCGTAAATTGACTCAAATTGTGGTGTGCGAGGTCACATTTGCGTTGATGTAGCAAAAACTGCCGCGCTTGGCTAAATATTTCCCATTCCCTCGTATGTATGTAATAGCAGTTAGAATTGCAGAAGTTCATCTGCCAACAGTGGGTGTCCTATAACGTGATAAGAAATTCATGAGGGTGACAGATGATTATGGAGTATGCCGAGAATGAAAAGACATGTCAGTGGAAACAGCAGTTCCCCACGGATATTCTGTCTACCCTCGGTATCATCACACACGAGTCCCTCATGTGTTATCCTGGGAGTAACCCAGTAGAATCACCTTGGTGGATGCGGCGACTAATACACTCCCCCCAACTGTTAGATCTTATCATGTGACATGCAGGTAGATGTCACATGATGTGATTTATTTTGCTACTTCAACTCAGGTTGCGGACCTCACAGACCTCAACTTGTAGTAGGTAAATTTCAGGTTTCTGTGCAACCTGTACGTTGTGATGAACTTGAATTGTTATTCAGGGACACCTCATATTTTTAGTTTGAATTAGAGGTAATTAAAAATCAAAGTTATTTTGAAGTCCTGACTTTACTTACGATTTCACCTTTATGTACCAGTAATTTCAAAATAGGAGAAATTATTTTTGTAAAATTGATAAAATAAAATTTAAAAAATACCATAGATATTAACTTTTGAAATCAAAATGGGTGATGGAAGCCATTAAAGCTCGAGCCAGACAATCTGAAAAGCAAAGTATGTATGACCATCAAGAAATACATTCTGAAACCCTATCAATGCATAATGTGGTACCTCTGTGTTCACTACTTGTATATTATTAGAGTACTGCCGACATTACCTCGTACGTACTAGTATTGCATACTGGCAAATTCACAGGCAGACAGATAATGTTTATGTACATTTGTTGGAGGTAATGGTTATAGGTTTTATGGGTACTAGTCTATGAATTGTAACTTGATAACTGTATAAGAAATGTATTGTTGGTTTTGTAAAGGTTTATTTGTGCATGGCTGTCATAATTGGATAGTGTTCTGAGGTAGTTCCTTAACAGCCTGTGAGAAAATGTGACTGAGCAGGCAGTTCTTTGTGTGCTTGTGCAAGTTCGGTAACCTCAACAGTTGTGACAAGACTCAGAAAATAAACAGTATGGCAATGTAGTCTGTACCAGCAGCACAAGGTGCCAGAAATTATTTTTTAATATTTCGGACTTTCTTCTGCAAGTGCAGCAGGCCAGTAGGCCATCGTGGACAAGATATTCTACATCTTGTAATTTGTGTACCGTGTAAAGAGGCATAGGTATTTACAGGCACATGACCTGTGTTGTATCGTGTCACACTTATTCTCATTTATGTGAAGCCACTTAAACATATATCTGTTTATTTATGAAAGAACACACACACAGTGCTTTTGTAATTTGAAAATGCAGCACACTTATTAGAAATGTAGTTTTTGAGCCCTTCAAAACACCTTTTTATACCTCCGTAGTTTCAGAAATACCACCCGGATTCATAAAATACGAAACTAGAAGCATGCGTTGGTCTTTACTACAGACTATCCTCAAATAAACTTGAAGGGTCTCCACTTAAAGACTAGTACAGGAACACTGCACGCCAGTTTGGCACATCTAGATATAAGCAATGGTGGTTGCAGTCTATCTTTAAAGTCTGAACCTTATCGCTACCCTGCCTTAACTGCTGTTAATAGCCCAAACTGATTTTTTTCTAACATCTGCGTGTGCCTAATATACCCTTCTAGTCCGTCTGCTGCACTGGCTCATTTAATGCAGCCTGTGCACTCAAGTTTGTGTTCCGGGCCCGAGTCGCAAACATCCACCATCCATAAATTATGCTTTAAAATAATGTTTTCCAAATTCACATTTTGAATGAAATGTTTCAAAGTTTTTTTTTTTTTTGTAATATTTTTAAGTGCCATTGTTTATTTTTCATAAAATTTTACACTGGTTCCATGAACATATCCTGGGAACAGAATTCCCTCATAAGATGTTTGCAAAAGAAAACGTACTGATTTTGGGCTCTTAAACCCCCTGCCGGCTGCAGCGCCCACGAGATTAGTTGATATAACGTAATTTCTACTGTGAGCTATTACATACTGTGTTTTTTACCTCGTTGCCTACTTGGTGGGCATAGGCCTGGATCTGTTTTCACTGGTTTGGCGATCTGCCTTGTTCAGTTTTATTAATGTATTTTCATGGTGAGTAAATCCTCTCTTGATCTTCAATTTCACGAATGGTTACCCCATCCTTAGTGACATATAAACTAAGTGTGAAATTACCAGGGTGTCTAGTGAAAAACTTGGCAACACTGCACCTGGTATGACTCACTAACCCACATGTGTGTGCACACACACTTACATAAAATACGGTAGAGAAATGTATTTGCTTACGTGCAACTGGCCTGATAAAGAAACTGCTTCTATTTTAGTCCAGTGTCGGCAGTTTAGTATTATAAACGGCTGATGTGTATGATGATACACAACTAGCAGAGTTATATTTACAGTAACCTAAGTATTGTTTTGATTAATTTATCAACGTTCAATGTTCGTGTTCAGAGACTGCAAAACTTAAGATGTTAAGGGATCAAGGACCAACATTACAAAGCCACAAAATAAAAATCATTTATGTACATATTTGACAAGTTTTATATGATATTAGCACTTGTGATTACCAAATTACCCCAGGAAAATATCTGTAAATTAACTAGGCACATTTTGATATATATGTAGTCTGTTTTGTCTACTAAGTATGCCTCTACATATTGTTTCCTCTGCTACGTCTGGCATGTATTTGTAGGCTTACTGTTCGCCAGATTCTCATTAGATTATAACTGTGTTATAGAGAAGTGGCGTTGCTTCTGTTTGTATTTCATTGTGTTAGTTGGTGTTCAGTTTCCTTGTAAGTATCTTTTGAAGTAGATCTATTCCAAAACTAAATAATTTTCCCGCCAATACCTTGATTACCTGTGTAAAGGTCCCGTCCATGTAAACGTCCCATTTTAATCTGGAAGAAAGATTTTACAGAGAAAAATGTAAATGTGCGTTTGTTAACGAACAGTACTGCTTCAAACCAGTGCTGGCACATTGTACTACTATTATTTCGTCAGTGTGATTAGTGATAGCCTAGTTAAACTTAATAAAGTGAAACACAAATGGTGATAATAAGCGGAAATAAATGGTAGCTACTTCATTTAGCTTAATTTGGAAGCAATTGTTATGCTGCACAATGTACAATGTGCTGCCGCCAGCAGACACGAAACCTATTATCACTCACCTCTGGTTGATAACATTGTTTTCCACCATGTCAAAATATCATTTTTGAAATCTACAGAAACATATGTAGTCATTTTTAATTTAATAACTTGTATTTACATACTTCATTAGATTACTCATATGTAAAGTAACGGTGGTAGATTTGGTATATTTCCAACAACTTTATTTAATTTTATTCACCGCAAGAATTTGGAATAATCAGGTAAGCATGAGTTTGTCTACTAATTGAACAAGAATTTTTTCTAATCATTTCCCCAGACAGCCTGAGTACATGTGTATTTGTGGGTGTTGGAATTGGTCAAAAACAGATCATCGTAGCTTTGAACGGTGCAAGAACCATCTAGCCTGCTCCATGTTCGTCTGCCTTCTGACCCTGTGATCCATCACTGAACACTACCAGACTGGTTTCCTCCACTGCTTCCTGTCGTGCACCCTTCCCACAATCCTGTCCACCTCTTCTCAGCTCTCATTGCTAGCCTGTGTATTCCTCTATCCTTAGTACTCATATTCTGTCTGGCGCACCTACCGCATTGCTTTATGGACACCGCTATTTTGCCCACCCTAGCACCTCCAATACGTCAACATAACACCTTTGTGTCTGGGATATCATAATCATGTAAAATTAAAGTAACTATTATAAAATCAAAGTAGGAAGATAATTTTAATGTTCAACACCAATACCTAAATTTTTTTAATACCATTCAGCTTAGCTGGCACTAGCAAATTAAAAATCAAGGGTTTTAAACTATAACCCATAGTGTGTGAATGCAATGTAAATGTGTATTTACATTGTCCTTTAATTGTTGTAAAAATCTGTAGCAAAGTCCATAGTAGGATTCTGGAGAATTTTGAATCAATCTTGAAACAAAGTTTTCAGATGTAACTGGGAAAAAGAAGTTTTTAGGGGCATTGGAAATCTCAGAAATACGAATATTTTTAAATTCATGTACAGTAATATGTTGAAATTACCCAACAATCGTCCTCTGAAATATGTTTTCTTTGCGTAAATCATTTCAGTGCAAGCATAGCACATGTAATGTGTTTCGAACTTGTACATTTTGTATATATGTATTTCATAAATGTGTGAAGATTGTGTCGTGCAAGATTGTGATTAGTGTTACCTGGACACACATGCCCAGTTTGAATTTCCCGCTCTCGGGCTGATATATTGGATGTACATTTTGGTGTGAGTTGGCGACCTTGTCATTGCCAACTCTTAGGTTGGTGTCCCTGTTCCAGCAACAAGAGGACAGTCTACAACTCAACATGACGGTGAGTGATCGTGTCAGTGGACTCGTTCGCCAAATATTGTTAAATCGTTAAGTAAATGTTACATCCATTTAGTTTACAGTCCTTTGTCTCGTTCATGTAACATTTTTTGGTCCTCCGGGCCAGATATTTCCGGAATTTTTCGTATTTGTCTTCGTTGGAACGAAAACGTGCATCGTGCCACGCGGTGTGAATTTTGTTGGTTCGGCAGTAGGCGCGCTCAGTGCACTGCATTTTGTCGTTGATTCACACCAAGTGATATTTTGCTCTTTGAACTTGTGCTTTGATTTTGTGTGGTTTGTCAATCCAAGCTTGACATTACGTATTTTACGAGGCGTGTACACTGTGTTTGGGTCCACGTGAAGAATGAAGCAGGAATGTTCGCTGCAGATATCGTCACGTGCCTGTGCTGCTACACCTGCATTGCTAAGGAAAATGTTGTAAATTCATTGTTGGAATTTTGTTGTGTTTCGTTGAGAAGGGTTTGTTGGTTCAGTTGTTGTGTTTGAGGTTATGTGAGTAGGAGGCACGTAGTTGTTCTTCTCATATTGCCAGTTTCGAGTTTGTTGAATTTTGTGGAAGTGTTAATTCACAAACTTAAATTAAGGTTTTTCATAAGGGTTCTTAAGCATTTTACTTCGCTATGGCCAACGCTCGTTTCCGTTCAGCGCAAGTTCTCTTTCGCTTAACAGAATCCCGTATCAAACGTGCCTACGACTTGGCTCAAGAGGTTCAGGTAGACGTTTAAAAAAAGCCCTTGTTTTTGGCCACGGTGAGGGATATTTCTACCTTGTGTGACCATTTTGACGCTGATTATATGGCAATTGAGGTGGCAGCTGCAGCCGATTTCGATGAACATGCAGCACGCATGGCTGATTTCGAGAAGTTTTTCGCCATTATGGCCATAGTAGATTCCTTTGCTGAGAAGAAGGTTAACGAATGTTCAGCAAGTGTAAACATGCAAACTAGATCTCGTGTCGCTCTGCCAAAGATCACACTTCCAATATTAGAAGGTGACCCAAAACAGCATATTAAGTTCTCAAACTTATTCTCAACCTTGATCAGAAACAACAAGGATGTTTCACCGGCTTGCATATCTAAAGACGTCTCTTCGAGGTGAGGCGTTGGGTTTGGTACAGACTCTGCCCATGTCCGAGTCAAATTTTGATGTGGCATGAGATCTATTGATAGCTTGATACGAGAACAAACGCCTCATTGTGGGTATGCATGTCGATGCACTTCTTCAGGCACCATCTGCCACCATTGACTGTCCCAAATCATTGCGACAGTTGCTGTCCGTGATCACAGAGAATGTTGCTGCCCTAAAGGCTCGTGAGGTCCCAGTTGACCAGTGGAATCTAATTTTGTTGCCTATTGTGTGCAAGCGCCTTGACACTAGTTTGCGGACTAAATGGGAGCTAACACTTACTGATAACCTCTCAACACTTGATGAGTTTGTGGCATTTATGGGTAAACACTGTGCAGCTGCTGAGTCAGTAGGTGCAACAAGGACCAAAAGTTTTAGTGGTTCTGGGGCCAAACCTAAGTTCAAGACTTTGTCTAGGTGGCAATCTCAGGAGCAGACATCGAAATGTATAGTAACATCACAATCTGTGTGTCCTTTGTGCCAGGGTCCTCATGCACTGTATAAATTTGTAGAATTTCTGGCTCGTTCTCCATCAAACCGGTTTTCTGTGGTTAAGGAACATAAGCTGTGTCTTAACTGTTTATCTCACTCGCATGTTGCTAAACATTGTCCCTCCAAGTCTTCGTGTCATCAATGCCAAGCAAAACACCAAACATTGTTGCATTTTGAGGTTGTTGATTCTCAGAAGTCTGACCCACCCTCGAAACCCAATTCACCACACCAGGATGTCGAGCAAGGCTCAAGTCTGACTGTGGTGACTCCTGTGGCATGCTCATTGTCGACTGTTATTATACACGGCTCAGGTACATGTTTTGAATTCAGCTGGAGCTCGTGTTAGTCAGGCTAGCTTTATTACGAGAGGTATCTGCAAAGGTTGGGGCTTCTTCGCAAGAGGTCTTATTTGGTGGTGCATGGGCTTTCGAACACTACGGTCAATGTTGCCAAGTTCCGTTCTTCAATTGTTGTTGCACCTCGTAATAAGAACATGCATTTCGCTGTTGATGTCTTTGTTTTGCCCAAGATCACACACCACTTGCCCAGTGTACGACTCCCACCAGAATTGCGCAAGAAGGTTTCACACCTTAGTTTGGCCGACCCGACGTTTGACACCCCAGGTCCTATTGACCTTCTCATTGGGGCTGATCTTTTCCCACAGCTGTTAATGGGAGGCAAACTGGATGGCTCTCCTACAGCAGTTGATTCTGTGCTAGGTTGGATCCTACTGGGACGTGTCGAGCAACCTTATTTTTCACAGGTTGCATCATTGTGTGTTTAACTACTGACTTTGCCATCATTGCCACAAGTCTTCTGATGACATTCAGTGTGAAAAACACTTCATCGAGACACACTCCAGGGATAGGGAGGGCAGATATTCTGTGTTGCTACCATTTGTAACAGCGCCACCTACATTTGGTTTGACTAGACCTCAAGCGGTCAGCCGTCTGCTGCGTGTTGAGAAACGGTTAAGGAAGGATCCCCAGGTACAACAGTCGTACTCAGATTTTATGAAAGATTATTTGGACAGTGGGCACATGGTGAGAATTGAGAGAGCACAAATTTTCAACTACGTCACCTGTCTACTATCTCCCTCACCACTGTGTGATTAAACCCAAGAGCACCACAACCAAACTCAGGGTAGTGTTTGATGCTTCTGCCAAAGGATCACTGGGAAAGTCACTTAATGACACACTATTGACAGGACCTAAGCTCCAACGGGACATTGTAAGTTTGTTGTTGTCTTTCAGACTTCACGAAGTAGTCTTCACGGCGGACATACAACAGATGTATCGCCAGATCCAAATTGATTCACAACATTGGAATTTTCAAAAGATAGTGTGGCGTTTTGGTGAGAAGGACCCCATCCAGGACTTTTGTTTGAAAACTGTGACGTATGGAGTTGCCTCAGCACCATTCCTCACTCTTCGCACTTTACAGCAGCTTGCCAACGATGAGCAGGAGAGTTTTCCAGTGGCATCAGCAGTCCTAAAGTCTGACACGTATGTGGACGATATAGTCACTGGATTGCACTCGGTCGAGTCTGCTCTTGAACTGCAACGGGAGTTGATCGCATTGCCTGCTAGAGGGGGTTTCAAGTTACGGAAGTTTGTGAGTAACCACCCTGCATTGCTCGATTGGCTGCCTATTGAAGATATGGACTTCCCTCACTCTAGGTCCTTGGATCTTCAAGAATATCAAGTGGTGAAAGTTCTGGGATTGGTGTGGAATCCTGCCACAGACCACTTCTCCTACAGAGCCCAAAGCAGTTCAGCTGTTGCCACCAAACAAAATATCCTCTCTGCTGTTGCTCGGATTTTTGATCCGGTTGGCTGGTTGTCCCCGGTTGTTCTGTTTGTCAAGCATCTCATGCAAGCTTTTTGGTTAAGCCAGTTGGGCTGGGACGATGTGCCATCACCAGAGATCGTTCAGCGGTGGAGTCGTTTCAATGAGGTGCTCCCACTTTTGTCATCGCTCGCTGTTCCGAGACTGGTTAAAGGAAAGACTGGGTGTTCCTACCAATTTCATGCCTTTTGTGATAGTTCGGAGATAGGGTATGCTGCAGCAGTCTATTTACGTATATCTGGTCCTGGAAGTGAAGTCCTTACGTATTTGATCGCAGCCAAATCCAAGGTTGCCCCTGTTAAAGTCGTGTCCCTGCCACGTTTGGAGCTTTGTGGGGCATTGCTACTGGCCCGCCTTCTACATCATATTCTTGAGCTCTATTCTGACATTCCTTTTCCAGTAACATTTGCCTGGACAGACTCACAAGTGGTATTGGCTTGGTTGAAGACATCTCCACACCAATTGAAAACCTTTGTGGCCAATTGGGTCAGTGAGATCCAGTCTCTTACTTCATCAGATTGGTGGAGGCATGGTAGGTCAGAGGACAACCCAGCCGACTATGCTTCTTGAGGTTTGTTGCCAGTTCAACTCGTAGGGCTCCCCTTGTGGTGGTCAGGTCCATCCTGGTTGAAGGATTCAATGGAGCAGTGGCCGTCTAGTCTACCCATGAGTGACATTGTTCATCAGGCTGCACGGCAAGAAGAAAAGTAAGTTGCATACGTTAGTAGTTGTTAAGACTGATGAGTTGGCCACGCTAATAGCTCGCTTCAGTCGTCTTACCAAGCTTCTCCGTGTTATTGCCTATGTGTGTCGCTTGAGTCACAATACTCGGGTTGGGGTATCCGTTCGGCTGAAAGGAGATCTAAGCCAAGCAGTACTTGCTAAGGCATTGCAGTTATGACTTCATCATGTCCAAGAACTATCATTCAGAGATGACTTATCAGCACTACAGAAGGGTCAAGGTACATCGCAGCAGCTCCGTAGAATAGCTCCCTTTTTGGATAAAGAGGGGTTGGTCAGAGTTGGTGGAAGGCTGCAACAGTCCAACCTCCCGTTTCAGCACAAACATCCGGTACTGCTCCCTAAGGCACATTGGTTTACCAACTTGATCATTTGGCATCACCACGAGCAGAATCATCATTCGGGACTACAGGCATTGCAAGGCATATTACACAAACAATATTGGATTTTGATGAATCGACATGCCATCTCAAATTGCTTGTGTCATTGTGTGCGGTGTTTTCGTGCCAGGCCTTCACTCTGTCAGCCTATGATGGGCTCCCTACCGGCTATGAGAGTACAGGAAGCCAAGCCATTCGTAAAGGTAGGGGTTGATTACGCTGGCCCATTTGTGATCAAGTCAAGTCATCTGCGCAAGGCTCCACGTCAGAAGGCTTACCTTTGTTTGTTTGTCTGCTGTGCTACAAAGGCACTGCATTTGGAGTTAACATCAGCTTTATCGACCGCAGCTTTCAAGCGCTTTGTGGGGGCCCACAATCATCTCAAAGAGCTGCACGAACTACTCTCCTCTGCTGCCCATCAAACCTGTGTCGCTGATATGTTCTCTCTAGGCATAACGTGGCATTTCATCCCACCTGCCTCACCACATTTTGGAGGCCTCTGGGAAGCAGGTGTGAAGTCTGTAAAAGTTCATTTACTCAAGGTCATTGGGGATCAAATCTTAACATTTGAGGAGTTGTACACAATTTTAGTCCAGGTAGAGGCTGTACTGAATTCTAGGCCTCTGTGCCCATTGAATCCCGACCCCAATGACTTGAGTGCCCTAACACCAGGACATTTCTTGACGTTTGAACCGTTGGTTGCTGTCCCCGAACGAAACCTGCCCGTGAACAAACTCCAGCGGTGGCAACTTGTGGAACAAATTCACCAGAGTTTTTGGCAGCGTTGGAGTAAGGAGTATTTGCACACTATGCAACAGCGTCCAAAATGGCATGAGACGAAGACAAGCCTTGCTCCCAACCCGATGGTCCTTGTAAAGGATGACCGACTGCCGCCTCTGCAGTGGCAATTGGGCCGTATTGTAGAGCTCCACCCAGGCAAGGATGGGATATCTCGTGTAGCCACAGTGCGCACTGCCTCAGGATGGTTAAAATGCTCTGCTGTGAAGCTCTGCCCATTGCCAGCCGAAAAGTTGAAATAGTTATTTCGAGATGGTGGTGGGGATGTTTCGGACTTGTACATTTAGTATATATGTATTTCATAAATGTGTGAAGATTGTATCGTGCAAGATTGTGATTAGTGTTACCTGAACACACATGCCCAGTTTGACCTTGTCATTGCCAACTCTTAGGTTGGTGTCCCTGTTCCAGCAACAAGAAGACAGTCTACAACTCAACATGGCGGTGAGTGATCGTGTCAGTGGACTCGTTCGCCAAATATTGTTAAATCGTTAAGTAAATGTTACATCCACCATTTAGTTTACAGTCCTTTGTCTCGTTCATGTAACATAATAGTTTAGCAATATTACAACCCACTGCAACAAATGTTTAACGTAGACATGTCCTTTAACAAAGAAAATAGACGTAAGGAAGAAAAAAAGCAATACAGCTCGAAACCTATGGAATTTTAATACTGAAATGTACATTTAATATACAGTATGCATATATTACACACTACATATATACATAAAAAACTTTTCTTGCGTGAAAAATACACAGCATGTAAAAATATTTAAAATTTTATACATTGACCAAGCTTGCATAAAGAACAGTGTGTGCTTGAGATCATTTTGAGTATTACATTGCACATACACGTATCAATACAATATCAAAATAAATATTCCACATAAAAATATAACCTCTACAAGAGGCATACCTCACACAACACATACATAATAAAATATAAACTGCACACTATTTTTCTTCACATAATTTACAAAAACCATCAATCATTCACAAGCATAAGGCAAAATATGTTTAAAGTTTTATTACTTGCACAAGCAACAAAATTTAGGCACACACAAAATTTATTGGTTGATTGAAAACTGTAAACTGTGAAGATTTTAGACAAGTGTCTTTTTGTTTTAATGAATTGTCACTTCATTTTAAAAAATACATGCCTGTTATTGGCTGAAACAGAGCTAAGAACAAACTACATTTTATAAAAATGAATTCTAATTTTTCTAACATGCACAGCAACAGTTTTGACACGACAGGAAACCTAACATTTCTAAGTGATGACCTGACAGGGTGGCCACACTAAACAGACATTTGTAAAAGGTATTAAATTTGGTAACTATGTCCAAATATACATATTAATTTTTAAAAAATTAAAATGGGTGGTTTCCAATGTTTAAATAAGATTAGTACTGTAACTTGGAAACTAATACTGAAAATTCAACAGCAAATAAAGAGCTATGACACAGAATAATAATTAGCAACAGAATCTATAAAACGTGGTTACGAGCTGTTATGCAAAAGGAGTATTTTACGTGGAGGTATTGCTTTTTCTTTGGTTGGCTACAATAATTTAACTTTAAGGTATGATTTGGCAGGAAGAAGCCACTAGGCTTACTAATTACATAATAATAAAATACGGTGCACAAGTACTTACAGAGTAGTACTCGTAGATAGATCACACACAAGAAAGGACAAACACATTTTCCGCGGAGGCTTGCGACGTTTCGCTGGCCGGGCCGGCTTCTTCAGGCGGCGAGTGGAGGCACTCTAATGTCTATTGTTTAGCAGAGATTGGTAATCAGTGCACCTAGCGGCCAGAGGACACACTAGGTGTGGCCAGAAGTTTGAAAGTGGCAAGAGAGGTCATCTGATATTGAGGCCAGGTGGCTGTCTGGATTTGGTGATGTATTGGTGAGCCAGTTCCCAGCGTCTCAACTCAGCACTGTTGACCTCTCTTCCCACTTTCAAACTTTCTGCCACACCTAGTGTGTCCTCTGGCCGCTAGGTGCACAGATTACCAATCTCCGCTAAACAATAGACATAAGTGTGCCTCCACTCACTGCCTGAAGAAGCTGACCCGGCTTGTCGCAAGCCTCCGGGCTTTCGCGGAAAATGTGTTCGTCCTTTCTTGTGTGTGTTCTATCAACGAGTACTACTCTGTAAGTACTTGTATACCGTATTTCATTATTATTATTATTATTTAATTAACTTTAAGGTATGTATTTATAACAACTAACTACAGTATTGCTAATATACTTATTATTTCTTGCTTGTGTATTTAATGAGTAAATATAGAACATACTGTCTTATTTTTATGAGCAATGTTACCCACAGAATATATAAGTATAGTAACAAAAGTGACAAGGAAAGCTTTTTCATTGTTATCGTACGCTCTCTGGACGTACAGGCATGTAAACAACCCCACATGAATTCCCGTCATCAATTTTTATAACCACTTGTATTTGTTACCAAAGTCGTGTGGAATTTGAGACATAACAGCTTATATTTAGAGAAATACTGTAATTGGGTTTGTCCATCAATTAATATTTATAAATGGTAAGTGTGATGTTACTTATGTGTCAGTTGCCTCACAGATTTTAAAATAGTGACTACTAAACTTCAGTATAGTATCACCAAATATCCACGAATTCCGACACCATGACAATTCAAAGAGAAAACTAGTACGATGAAAATCACGTCTTGCCGCTTCTGTTACTACTTATTTATTCTGTGGTTCAGCACAACAAACTTGTCTACCCACTCGTGCTCAGTTGAACAGCAGACTCATTTATTTTGATGTTTTGAGAAAAGAGATGCTTTCCATTAGAAAAACACGTCTTATTTCTCACCCTCCTCTTATGATGTTAAAAGTATTCGTTTTGGGAATAATAATTTCTACTAAAAATTATTTCATGATCTGTGGCGATCATATTGCATACAACCTATACAGTATGTTAAGTGAGAAAGTAATAAGAAATAGGCAGTGTCGAAGAGAAAGAAGGCATATTGATTTACTAACGTCATTGTTCTACATGTTCACTATTCCAAATATTCTAGGCAACTTTTTTTTTTTTTAATTGAGGCTATTTAGCTTTTAATTAAGAAATAATTAAATGATAATGATACAGTACTACGTTGGTTTGGGGGTGTCTAGTGGCAGCATTTCTGTTTTGTTTGCTATAATTCTGTTACTGTTTTTTGTTTTTATTTTTTACATGTGATTACACATTTCAGGCCGCAAAATTCAAAACTCCTGGTATGCATTGCATTTGGTAGACATACGTTTCACTGCTGTGGCAAAGAGTAATGTCAAAGAAAACATTAATTGATTGTAATATTTAATCTGTACAGCTCTTGCAAACTATATTTTAACAAAAAAGAAAAATTTTAAAAGAAATTTATTTTTATTGTCTGTAATAATAATGGCCACCCTGTACTATATCACCTTCTTTGGAATGATTGTACTCATAGCTGTAAATATAGAATATTCTGTGTTTGCAATTACTGTTACAAATTGCAGTACACAGAGAATAAATAATATTATATTACAATCATTTTATATAAAAAAGATTTACATATGTAATTACACACCACATTCATATACACTAGTAAGTTTTAATTTACATACAAAGCCACATCATACACAAACATTAGAGTACTTATTCAATAGACAATTTATTACATGCATTACTGTCAGGCACTAACACTTCACAATTTTAAGTTTTCATTGTATGCCCATACTATAAGTAGAACAGAAATATAAAATTAATATATGTGTCTGTGAAAACATTAACTTGTCACAATGTTAACTTTTTTAAAAATAAAATTAATGTAAGTTTTGATAAATTGTTTTATATCTTAATTTCTTTCATTGCTAGAAGTTTTCAACCAGAAAACATTATCACATTCACTGTAGAATGAACTGTTTTTGAAAAACCATTCTACTGTAATTTTCTTGTGTAAAATCACTATGAAGTATTAATTGTGTGAAGTTTTTATTACCGTATTTACCTGAATATAATACTACGTTTTATTCCAATTTTTACTTTCAATAAACTTGGGGCCATCTTATTTTAGAGACAAGCCTACGAGTATGAGTTTTTTTTAAATATTGCATTTGTTTGGAATTTCACATCTGTGTTGATATACTAAAAATAAAATCCCATAGGAAATAAAAGTTCTCACACTTAAATGTGACAAGTGTAAATTGAGTGTTCATTCCAGTGGTTATATTCGTAGCATTTTTAGCACAATAACTTTATATATCTAATTTTCATCATGCTTGATGACTGTGAAACATGTGTCATCTACATAAAAAAACAGAATAAAGTAAAATTTATGCTTTAATAGTACAGTGGAACCCCTGAAATACACTTCTCAAGGTACCAGTAAAAAATGGTGTAAAACATGGAAAGTGTAATGTGAGGGAAGGTTATAATGTGAACTCATTAAATGGGACCAAATACAGTGTAAATGGCAGGAAAGTGTAGAATCAGGGGGTGTAATTCAGGGGTTCCACTGTAGTTAAACTTTTTTTATCTTTTCATTTGTCTTATATTCAAAGTCGTCTTATTTTTGGGTGAATGCGGTACTACCCTACGTATTTTCCAGCCAAATCCTCAAGTTGGACGCCTACCTGTGTCTGATGCACATGGAAGTGACGTGGGTGACACTGGCACTTACATCATGTCCTACTCACAGCTAAGTGTAAATCCCTGAACCAACATACAGTACATATTCCCGTTGGCAAGTCACCTAAATGAGACTTTTTGAGCGGTGAGTCTATATTTAAGAGATGCAATTGAGCAGCAAAGTCCAATACAAACTTCTATTATAAATTAACTTTTAACCAGTTATTGCATTTTGCGAAAGCCATTTTTGACTGTTTCAGGATTATGAATAGTAATTGAAGTGTGTGTGCTGTTTAAATATACCATTCCTTCATTGTCTGGAAATTTTTTTTTGGAGAAGTTCAGTAGTCGTGGCAATAAAAAAGTATTCAAACATGCTGCAACACAATTAAAGCACAGCTAGTAGACTGCTGTAAGGTTACACATTACATACATGAAACAGAAATTTAAAAAATTTGTGTAGCTTGCTCGTAGCCCCACGACAAATTTGATGATACTTTGTATTTAGTACAACCCCCTCCCCCTCTATCCTTTCCTGGTTTTCAACAGCATCTATAACCACATTCAGTTTTTAGAGTTGGTTCCTGTGTGTGGTTGTCTGTCTTACGTCTGGAGCATGGTCGTAGAAGAACAGGTCTGGACACTCGCCTATCTACCAATGTATTTTGCTTGACTCCCTTGTTGTTTGGCTGTAGTTTGTCAAGTTACCAAGAATATTGTACTTTTTGGCGCTGTAATTTCCCTAACAGTATTTTACAGCCAGTGAGTGTTCATACTGTTACATGTCAGATAATTTCCAAGTTGTTTGAAAAACTTGAAGTACCATACACCCAAATAGAAGACAAGGTTTTTGACAGTAAATGGATGACAGTAAATGGATTATGAAAATAGGAGGTCATCTTAGTTTCAAGATAATTTGGGCACAATAGCCACAACCGTGTTTTTGTGGGTGTTAATGTACCATATTTACTCGTTTAAATTATGCACTTTATGATTTGTTGGGTTCAAAACAGGGGTGTGTAAGATAAGGAAGGTATTTTTTTTTTTGCTCCAGAGACAAAGAGAACCAATTTTAACTCCAGAGACAAAGAACCACATGTACATCATCTATCTGTGGCATCTCAGCAAGCCCATTTGTTTGGTTATGGCAACTTACATATTCAGACACATTGGTTTTACCTGACGAGTTTTTAATTACACAATGAATTGAAAAGAGGATACTATACTGTATATGTTGCAAATTTTTTTGAATGAAATGTTCTTTAACGGTAACACAAAAGTTTTGCAGTATTAATTGTGACAAATGTACAGGATTTATTTTTTTCTCCTCGGTTATTAGTATGTCAAAAAATATTACTTACATAACTACTCTTTAGCTGCATGTTGTAGAGCAAACAAACTACTGCTCCTAGCAGAGATTTTGGGATTAAGCGTTCCCAACCATTCTATGACAAGATAACCATAGTCCAGCACAGGCCTTCTGTAATCTTGTAGGAAACAGGTTGACCTAGCTCAGGACTCTGAAATGTTCTCCTTAGAAGGCAAGCACCAAGGCAGCATTGCGATTGTCTTGGAAGAGGAGCATGGTTCTGCAATCTGCTGTTAATACCACAGTCACACTGGACCTATTATAAGCCTACACCATCGTATCATTGCGACTGCTTGTTAACTGGATGCTGTTCCAGTGACTACGTGGCAACAAGTCCATACAACATGAAAGGAACGCGAGTTTATTGCTCGTAACTTTTACTAGGTCAGTAGCGGGTTTACTGTTGGCAAGGTGTTAGCAGTAGAATGCCTGAATGAACCATTACAAAGTCACAAAGCGTGAAAGTATCATTGTTCACAAAAGATAAAAACTTTTATTCGAAATAAAATTATCTTACAAAAAGTAAAATAAACTTCTCCCTCCTAACTTTATATACCTATATCTGTCTGTCTTTCACATTGCCAAACTATAGTTTTTTCTGAAAGGAAAGCACGTGGGAGAGTCTGCCTAAGTGCAGGAACATACACATCGCACAACAATACTCATATACTGTACTAAAAAAAGAACAATTCATTTCAGACAGAAAGTGTGTTTTTCCAGTATTTGATGTTTATTTACAACTCTTTGCACAGTCACTTTAGTTGGCCAGAAAATATTCGTTGTAAAAAGTGCTTAAGCGCGTAACTTAGATAAACAATTTTCACAGTACTGTAGTATGGTGCATAACTAATTAATTTGCAATTACAGTCTTTGCACATTAAGCTACCGTTATTGCACTCCGTGCAAATCACAAACCATAATGACATGTTGCCGGTAATATTAATGAGCTTGCCTTATTATTATGTCACTTTTCAACTATCAGTGCAAGAAATATATTTTAGATCACATGCAAAATGTTATTGCTTGGAAATATTTACCCCTGGCTGAATAGCACTAGTCTATTTTTCACATTAATGATGGATTTGAAAGCATGTTTCACTTCCAGAATACAGAGATGTAGCACAGAAGCTTACAAAAAAAAAAATAGTTCATTTACACAAAAATTAATAAATAGGACTAATCCACTATCAATAACATATTTGTTTGAAACACTAATGTCAAAATTCAGAATACTTTCAAAATAATCAGTCTCATTGTAAAATGTAAATAATCACAACACACAAAATTATCACAAAAACCTAATATTTATTTATGGAAAAAATTATATGAAATGCTTGAATGACAACAAAAAAAATTGGGAAAAAAATCTGGAGGGAAAAAAAAAAAAAAGAAATTATTGATACCATGAATTTTGACACAAGTAAAACAATATTCCTCAGAATATCTTTGGACTACTGGCTTCTGCAACTGCAAATGAAATAGACATAGACAAAATATATAACTTAACTGAAACTTTGGCTGTGGGACACAGTGGCTACATGAAGTAGAAGTTTTTGGTTTCTTCTTGCAGCACCAAACATCTGATAGATTAGATGTCTAATCATTGTTGAAGTTTGTGCTAGCTTCTAAAATGGCAGTAATGTCGATGTTTTAAGTGAACACATTTCCACAGAGCCATTGTCATACGGGAGTCTCATTGATATCTTTCCTGCAAAAACATGAGTAACCATTTGTATATATTACTGTCCGTCACGGTCGTAGAAGAACAGGTCTGGACACTCGCCTGGAAACTTGACCCCCTTGTTGTTTGGCTGTAGTTCACCAAGTTACCGAGAATATTGTGTTTTATTGGCGCTGATGTTACGGCGGTCGGACTAAACTCCGCCCACTTCCTTTCCGTTAAGATAAACAATTTATCAAAACGTATTTTTTATCAATTTATGAAATGC
>PNEQ01003996.1:0-10364 GCA_003012365.1 Medauroidea extradentata
AATTCTGACTAAATTTTGCTGAACAGAATGAACAATTAAATGGTTTCTCACCAGTGTGAATTTTGATGTGTCCTTGTAATGCACTATAACTAGCAAGCCTAGCAGAACACTGAGAACACTGGAAATACTCTTTAATCATGTGAGTTCTCAAATGTTTGTTCAATTTCCTCTTATTCATTATCTTAGCTGAACAAAATGAACATGTGAACTCATCTGAACTGTGTTTCTTTAAATGCTTGGTAAAATTGTATTGAGACACAAATGTAGCAGAACAAAATGAACACGAGAAAGGCCTTTCACCTGTGTGTGTTCTCATGTGGGTCTTCAATGTTCTTTCATGAACATACTTGGATGAACACAGTGAACAAGTAAATGGCTTCTCCACAGTATGTGTCCCAACATGCTTCTTTAAACTACTCTCGTCAGTAAATGTATCACAGCAGTAAGAACATGGGAAAGATATATCTCTTACATTGGTACCACTGGTTGTGGCAGCAACCCCAGGTGTAACTGAAGTGTTGTTAACTAACTGTTCTGGTTCTCTTTTAGTTTGTTTTGATTCTAATCTCAGAGTCTCTGCTTGTACTGGCTGAAGTAAGCTATAAGGCAATGTTGGCAAAATGTGATTATCCACACATTCAGGTAGTTTAACATCTTCTTTATTATCCTTAACTTCATCCATGAACCATATTTTGGTACTTTTCACACATCCTACAAAACCACAAAGAACAATTACAATATGAAGTACTATGCTATGTAGGCTAATACACGCACACTTGTACACAGTCAACATTTTTTCCTCGACTTACAAATAAATAATGTTTGAGAACAATATACAAAAATGTTGCCAGACAGTCAAGTTCAGTTACGATCCACAACTACAAACTGGTAAAGAACCTGCAACTGTGCACCGAGTATGAAAACTAAGAGTGTTAGCAATATGAATAATGGTGTATGGATACCACAATGAATGTACCAAGTAATAAACCCACGTTGCCATCTGTGATACATGAAGTAACTTATGTGAACGACAGTAGTACGTTAGATTTCCACCTCAGATACTAACTCTGCTATAGACAAGTATAGCATGAGACAGATGTGTGTTTAGTATTTATTGCGTTCACAATACTGAAACGACTGCTGACAATGCCTTCTATTCAAAACAAGATAAACATCCCGGACTTCTTGAAAGATTTACCAAAGACTCATTCTAAAGCTGATGTGTAGTACAAGGTACACAACAGGGGTAACAACTCACAGAATATTACTGCTGCAGAAAAATGAGTGTTTCCAGCACATGCCTGAAATGAGTTGTTATTGATTATATATTCACCATATTTAGATGTTTAAACAGTTGAGTCATGGAAGAGGAACTTGGAAGAAGAGGAGACTACACAATGTTCCAACGCTCGTGGAGAAGACACTCTCCTTCCTAACATACAGTAGTTACAGTCACACGTACAGTACAACAGATGATTAGTCAAGGGTTAAGGAGAGGAGGTAAGTATAGGATTGGTTGTCAGAGCATGCTGTGACAGGAGGATAAAGACTGTGTATTGTCGAGGGGGCAGGTGTATGGAGGTAAGTACAGAATTGGTTGTCGAGGCATGCTAGGACAGGAGGATTGAGGCTGTGTATTATTAAGAGGGAAGGGGTAGGACTGGGCCAAGATAAAGCTGAGAGTAGTTACTAAACAGCTGATACGATGGCCCTCGATCCTGGAATCTATAAACATTCATCTTAATGCTCATAGTGGCTACCATCAAATTAGTAAATGTACCAAGACAGTCCAGGCAATATTAATTTTATTAAACTTCTATTTAAGGGTGCAAAGTACAAAAGTGCCAACCTACTAACATCAAAGTTTTATTGAAGGAATTATTTTTTTCAAGCATGGTGATTTTGCTTACAATTAATACAACTCTTTGTCTTTAACGACTCGATAGTGTGACACTTTCACCCCCAGTTTCGATTTTTAGATGCAAGGTATAAACTGATTACAACTGAACACACATTTCAAAGTAGACGTATAATTTAATCAACATTAATATTCCTAGGAGGATGGATTAGGTCTAATGAACGTGGCGATGTAAGCTTATCTCGCGTGTTAACTGAACAATAGATGTAACTGACAGTTAAAAATTTAAATACATTACTTACATGAGTAATCTTATACAAACACGTATTAAGTAGATGTTGAGAGATGTTTCAAAAACAAATTGTAGGTCTCCCTTTTTATGAACTGTTTCTTACATCAATTCTGATGTAAAAACTAGCCATGCAGTGGGCCCGCAGCTTTGATCGTGTGTGTTACTTATAGCTGATAATATATTCTTTAACTGAATAAAATCTTTGTACACCAGATAGGTAGTTTGCAGCAAGATAAGTAGCTATAGCTGTCCACATGAAAAGCATTCTTAAGATTGTCGTTGCCAATAACAGCGACTTTGCCCGAGCCTAATTTATATTCACAGCAAAGTTGACATTGTAGGAAATTTACAGATTCCAAAATGTAGGAGAGTAATTGAATGAAATACGCAGTTTACATGGTAAGAAGGCTGATTTCCCCCGAGCACAAGCATTGATGATGGTGCTCTCAATAACATACTTGTTTTTAAAAAATATAAACTTATTTCGTGCCCTAGCCTTGAAGTTAGTGAGATGGTATACGTGGGATGACACAGTTGAGGAACTTAAGTGGATCGTGGACTGCATAACACATTTTTACCACTTTTGAAAAACATCCAAATTGCACTAATTTAATCTGTGTTGCAGTTTTTGTGTGTCAGAACTGCACATCTGTAAAGCTTTGATAGAATTTGAACCAACAACCTTTGGAACAATAGACTGGAGCAACGAACAATTTTGCCACATAATGTTGAAATTATTCACGAAAACTAAATTTAAAAGCAACATATTAATTTCCTAGTCTCACAGAGATTGTACAACAACACGTCTAGATAGAACTGTAGACCATAACTCCTGTATAATTTGTCTCTTGCTGGTCATACTTACTTTCCGATTGTCTGCCGTCTTAATAATTTAAGTTATCTTATAATATAAAAAACTTGTACTGCATGGTTTTAAATACTTACAAAAGCATAATTCCGACACGAACACCAACTCAATATCTCTACACCTTACATAAGTATCATCGACTGATATAAAATAAATGTTATGTCTTTTTGCCCCTTTACGTGTCAAATTTTGAAAAATCTTAGTTTCACAACCTAAATATTTGTTCTCAAGTATCCAAGTGAAGTAAAAATCAGGACGATAACTCGTTCAGGCGAAACAAAATCGATCATTCATTAAAAATCACATATAATAACCCCTGTACAGTACTGGGAGTTCGAATTTTGAAAAATCTTAAAACAATTTTGTGGCCACTTGCCAGTCATCATCCTGAACAAAAATAAACTGAATATCTCGATGGGTTCAATATATACATCGAAGATTTATCTATAACATCTTCTGGATCTTTTCTCCACCTAAGAGACTGAATTTCGAAAAACCCTTGAATCACATTTTAGACTACTTTACTAGTCTCTCTTGAACGTAAAAAATATGACAATAGCCCCGTTAGGTTCAAGATATATAGACAATTAATAAAATCACATTTCATCACTTTTCAGCCCTTTTCACCTCCTTAGGTGAGAAATCCAAAAATTCATTAAATAACTTTTCAGGTAATTGAGTAAGTATCAATCATCAATAAAAATCACATCGCTATATAAAAATCAATAGGTTCAATATAAATTGATTGTGAATCGAAAACACATTTTACCCTTTTTTTAACCTCTTTGGGGCCGAATTCAGAAAAAATTTTATAAAGTAACTTGGGATATTTACAAAACCACCAATCTAAAGCAAAGATCACTTAGATATCTTGTTTGGATCGATAGATATGGAGGAATAGTCTAACACACATTTTACGTATTTTAACCCCTTAATTAAATGATTTCAAAACATCTTGGAAACCTGTCATAGACATTTGTATACATAGCCAACTAAAGTAAAAATCACGATGATAGTTAAAAGTGTTTCATTTATTTAAACAATTCATTTTAAAAATTTGTCCCTTTTTACTGCTAGTGGGTAAAATTTTAAAAAATACTAAAACTGCTTTCTGGGTATTTACGTAAGCAAATTTTTAAGTGAAAACCAACTTTCTATCCCGAAGGATTCAATAGATATCGATAGTTATTCTTAAACACGTTTAAGGTCATTACACCCCCTTAAATGTCTACTTTCGAAAAATCCTGAAATTGGCTAATGGATTTTTATGTGTCCTATTTAAGTAAAAATCATGATGATAGGCAGTTGAGTTTGAGCGCTATCGACATTTCTTCGGAAACACATTTCACCCCTTTTCACTCCCTTAGAGGTCGAATTTAGAAAACTCCCGTCTTAGTGCTCGCCTACGACCTGAGGGGAACCCACATAAAAAATTTCCAATTCTAGATCCAGTGGTTTGGACTGCAGTTTGACATGACAGTCAGTCAGAGCTTTTTTTTTTCATCCTACGATCGGCTGCAATAAAAAAACTGGAATGAATACGGAAAATATATTAATGGCAAAATAAACGTACACCTTTACATTATTTTTCCACATAATCACCATACAGTTTGAGGCATTTGATGTACCGATGCACCAGCTTTCCGATACCCTCTGTAAAGAATAATGCCTCCTGCCTATTCAGCCTTGTCCCTGGAACCTCTTGTTGAGATAACAGTATGCTCATTAATTGATACTCGTAATCGTACGTGAATCATCACGTAGTGTTTACCCCCTTCCTCCAACCAGATGGAGCAGCCAAACTCACACCTCACTATCGGCAAGCTGGTGCATAGGTACGACAAATGCCTTAATCTGCACTGTGATTATGTGGGAAAATTGTGTAAAGATGTACGTTTCTTTTGAACTAAAATAATTTCCCAATTCATTCCCGTTTTTTTAATACAGCCAATAGGAGGTTGAAAAAAAAAAACCTCGTACCAATATGCATACACATACGCACACACACACACACATATATATATATATATATACACAAACACACATATACATATATATGTATATACATACATATATATACATATTTTTTTTAAAGAAATGTTTAATACAATTTATTTGAAAGCATACATTTACACATAGTTAATCAATTGCACATGGCTGTAACAGAAAACATAGCATGATTACAAATCTAACTATGTTAGCCCCGCACAGTAACATTACTGCTCAAATTGTTTGAATAGAGATTCTAATGGAGTCTGCTATAGTTGGAATGTGAATTTAACCAATTTGCTCGTATTATTTAACATCCATAAATTTGTAAGATATTTCATTACGTTCCTAACGTACAATAGGGAAAATTCCTATCTTTTTTATTATATTTTTATTTAAAAATGCGTTTAATTTCATGAACAACGGTACCATACTTTCGTTCATTGTGTCTGTGTAACTCGAGAAAAACTTAAAGAAAATGAGCAGTATGTTTTGCGCGGCAAAAACGTGAACCGCCATGTTGAATTCCCTGTGACATCACGATACTGTTCATTTTAATGTACGTAACACACAAACGACTGCAACATACGTTCAGGTCATGAAATTGTGGTAAATAAAGTAGTTTATGCGGTAAAATCGAGTATGGCTCGAACTCCGAAGAGTATAAATGTGGATTGTAGTTTGTGCAGCAATAAAATGCAATTTACTCAGAATAAAATCATAACTTTGGCGTCGTCTGATAAATCAAGGCGGACTGCATGGATTAAGCTTAAAGAAGACACTTAATAGACTGCTATAACCGACAAAAATATAGTATAAGTATGCAATGCTGTATTTGGACAACATGACATGGTTAATATAAAATAAATAAGATCTTTTAAGTTAAAAATTGCTGTCAAAATCCTGCATTTTGCGACAAAATCTCTGCAGCTGTAGTGTTTTGGCTGTTCCACTGGCTGCGGCAACGTCATTAGCAAATAGGCGAGTTCAGGGTACCCGTGATTGGCCGATAATTCGAGTGGTGGGCGGGGTGTTTCGAAACTTGCCCCGAGATGGCAGCACAGCTGTCTCAATGCCATTCACGAGAAACGTAAAAATTACTGAGAGAAATATGTACTTGCAATAAAATAATTGATCTGCCATATAACTGTACAGACTCTTGCAACCAGAAAGTTCGATCATAGTCTGTGCCAGGTTTGGTTTAACGCATTCCGTATATTAGCTCGATAGGTTCACTTTTTGTATTCATGTGGACTTCGTTCTTCTGACCTTTCAAACCTAAATTTATGATTATATACCGGATCTGAAACATTGAACTGAATTTGTAGAGTTATTATCTCTCTAGAATTTAAATTAAATTTACATAAACTGAAACCTATAACTAAAACGTTGTGTAAAGTGTGTGAGAGCTAGGCCTACTAGGCCTAATACATTGCTGTCTCCCCTCCTTTAAAACCAACTCAAGTGAAATAAATCTTTGTTGTTGGCTACCAAATCTACAACCATGCATGTCCAAACAACGGGTGAATACCCAAATTACTTCTACGTAACTGGGTTCGCTAAACTTGATTAGTTTAAGTCGTTGAAAAATTTTAATACAAACAATAATGCTTGGCGTGCGGTGGCTAACCAAAACAAGTAAGACTACGTCATAAATGTGTTGGCCAATAATAACGCATTTTCAATGTTTGTGTTGGCATTTGAAAATATGGCATTTTAAAAGCTGAATACAGTATACTCCCGATTATCCATGCACCAATTAACCGGTTTTTGGATTATCCGTGCAACTTTGAACACTGTAAAAACGAAAATTTTTGTTAAAATAACCTTTTTGGAATGAAAAGTGTCAACTCCCACGCGCAAGAATGGATTAACAAAATTTCAACATCAGTTTTTCTCGTTTTTACCGTGCACCCCAGACATAACTTAATTTATTTTGGTGAAAAGGTTGTGAAATACGTTATTTGTAGGTAAAACCATTACTCATTATGGTATTTCAGTTAATTATTTATAAATTCAATTATTATTTTCATTTTTATACAAACATATGTGCTATTTTCGGGTTATCCGTGTTTCCCGATTATCCGTGCGTGGCGCAGCATCAATTAACATGGATAATCGGGAGTTTACTGTAATTCTAAAATTACAATGTTCACGGAGCTATTGCTTTGCCTGGCTGCATTTAGTGCCGAAATAATTCGGAAGAATGAGGTAAATATTAAACATTTTTCTAGGAATTTTTCCTATTAGTGTGAGTGAATCAAACAATATAAAACCAGTACACTGAGAGTCACTATTGGTTTACGTCACGAGAGAGCAGCTAGTCAGCCATTGTTATCTACTACGTTATGCAATGCGCTTGGTGGGAACAGTAAGTTTGTTCACCAGCGGAGGGTGCGGGTGGGAGGGGCAAGGAAGCAGTGTAGTGTAGAATGTGCTGGCAGCGATACTTCACTTGCATATATCTTATCCCTCGTTGCATGCTTCCAAAACAAAATAATTTGATTTCTCCCGCGGGCCGCATCGCCTGCACAATAACAGCTACCATGCAGAACACACATGTGTATTTAATTAAATTGTCTTGCTTACCAGCTTGCCCCCCGCACGTACTGCACGGCCCTGAAGTGCATATACTGTGTGTAATTATACACAATTCCGTGGTCTGCGGCGAAATGTTTCTGAAACGAAAGGCTGTAGTGAACCTCCTAAACCGGAGATTGCAAATTTCTTAGTTTATATTCACTGCATACAAGCAAGAAATATTTACAGACAATTGCAAAATATTCACGCCTATGTAGTCATAGTTGTGCTTGTTTCACTGTTGTTTTATATGTTTGGCTAACAAAGATAAAGTAAGCACTACACGAGAGTGTTATCAGATGCCATTCTATCAATATTTGTGGAGACAGTCCCTCTCTGTCCAGCGCACGTACTTAGCAGTGTAGAGTGGGTGGAGAGAGAGTGCGGCGGATCAGGCCCTTGCTGTGTTTCAACGTCAGCAATGGCCGACCACCTCGCTCGCAGTGCGCTGTTGCAAAGTCACAGCATCCGCTCGCAGTGTAGCTGCCGATGTATCTAACTTGCGCCGCATTGCACTTGCTACGTGTAATTTTTACAATATTTAAATGTTTTGGGACACTTTATGAACATATTAAATATCTGTACCTCGCACAAATACAGTAGCATTTGAGGTTAGGGGTTAACTTTGTTTTTATAAATTGCATATGATGGTTTATGTAGGTTATTACAGTGTCTTTAATATACGCTGTTTTCATTATCCGCGGATTTCCTGGAACGAAATACCGCGGACAAGGCGGGTCCACTGTATTTGTAAATTTTTAATTGCTACAATTCCAAATAAATATCATAGGCTAGCTTTTTTTGTTTATTTTAATTTGTTTACAAATTTACTCAAGCAACAAATACAAAATTGCAAATAACAATAGAGTACATCTATTATAACAAATTAAATAATTCGGATACACACCACCACAATACTTTTGCCCCACAAACAACGAGACGAGAAAACAATAAAGGAAAGTGGCCAAGTTGGTTGAAGTTTACTGATACATACATAAAATGAATAAAATATGAAAATTCCCGTAAGAACAGTGTCTAGTTACAACAATAACTAAAACTAATACCATCTGACACAAAATTGCAACTATGTACAGTTGAACAATATTTTACAACCGTCCACTTTTCCCTGATATAACATCAATGATTGACGAGTGTTGCCAAATTGTAAACAAAATACAGTAATAACCTCAGAGTAACAAAAAAAATTGATATTTAAAGTTCAGTTTGGCACATTCATAAAAATAACCTGTTATTTACGGGAAATATTAATTAAAATTTAATTAGTGCACATTTTCAGAGTAAAATGATACATGATAATCACATACACATCCACACCTAATATACTTGAAAAATACAGATTGATGTGAAACAAAGATATACTAAGACAATTAAAATCATTACATTTAACTATTCACAGAATAAACACTAAAATAAAATATGCATCTATACAGTCAAAAATTACACATCTTAAAAAATTATGTCTTGAAACATTATAACAGATTCTTCTCATTACCAGGGAGGGCTGATGGTGGAGAGGTGTAAACTAAACGCCCAGCTACTTCATTTCATGTTACTCATTAAGAGAAAACATAAGTACTGATAATAAATATATTACTTAACTTTAATACAAAGATGCTTTTAGAATAAGAAAACTTTATCACAAATGTATGAACAAACCCTGTTTTCGCAAAAAAAAAAAAAAAGTTGAATGCAAACGACATACTGCAAAATTTGGAAACTGAACTAATGTATTGATTCTAATGAACACATTTCTTTTAAAATTACGTGTTACCAATATTTTCTTTTCATCACTAAATTATTGTTTCCATGCTTATGCTAATAGGAATTATTAAAGTAATTTTCAGTAATTATCACATAGTCTCAAAATTTTGAGACCAGCTGATTTATTTTCTCAACAAGAGTTATAAATAGTTGATTAAATGAGCTTATGAAACCAATAATTACAACATACGTAACAACTCTCATTGAACTTCAATTCCTGAATATTTACCTTTGAATTAATTAAAAAATGTTTTTTTCTTTTAAATTGTGAAGTATTTTTTATAACAGGACGTACTTTTTGGTTTGAGATTAAGATATCCTATCCCCCACCCGCCCCAAGGACTTAGCGTAGTACAAATTATCACGCAGAGGAAATTATTTTCCAGCCCTTTATAATCTTTAATTTCTGGCAACATCCTAGTGTATGATATATAATATTGCCACGAGATCAACAGGTAAGAAGAGGCAGAATAGAGGCAGAGATGTCAATTTTATTACTGAATTTGAATATAGATTATGTGTCTGCAATTCTCCACTTCAAGAGCAAAAATTCGCCAACGACAGAGTTATGCCACATATAATGCACATTCTGTCGGCCCATCATGTGATCGTGTCTATTGTAATATTGATTGGAACAGTGCCTAGTACTAACTAACCTAAGAAATTATTTACGAGATGTTACGACAGTTAGAAGGTTATCAACGGAATACAATCCGCACCCTGCAGAGAAATTGCATTCTACCATAACCAGTTGCATTTAATAAAACACACGTAACATATATTTCAGTAAATATACTAATTCAGGGTTCCCACAGAAATATTAAAATGAATTTCCCTGACTTTCCCTGACTTTCACTGACCAATCATTAAAAATTTCCCTGACCATAATTAATATTATTATAACAACACGCCTACACAACAAACTTTTTTTTTCAGCCTCCACCATCCCCATAGCTGCCCATCATTATCCTTTTAAGCAACAGATATTTTATATA